>CABFOW010002856.1:0-89288 GCA_902141385.1 Timema californicum | reverse complement strand
AGTTTTTGAATTTTCGCACCACTCCTGCCATCAATCCTAATTAATCATATACTTTCAGTTGTTTCGATACACCTAATGTAAGGACTGTGTGTGTAGTGATGTGGTGGTCCAACCCTACAACTCCCTGCTAACCTTGAAGCGACTGACACAGAGTGCCGACTGTGTGGTCGTTTTGGACAACACTGCTCTCAACAGAATCGCCACAGACAGGCTACACATCCAGAACCCTTCTTTCACACAGATCAACAAGCTCGTGTCCACCATCATGTCTGTCAGCACCACCACATTGCGGTAAGTCTAGTCTAGAACCAACCGATTGTAACGGATCTTGTTTTAGAAAAAACTAGGGATTTGTGAAGCTTTGATAAATAGATATTGATTTGAATTTTATATTATTTGAATTGATAACTCGAATCAAACCAAACTAAAAAAATAATTATAGGGTCTTGGGCCGTTGAAAATCCCACAATGTTAATATATTTTTATAATAATTCTTGTGAGGTAAAGTAAATTCTTATTAAATATTACCATATTGACAGGAAAATAGGCTGCACTTTTTTTTAAAAAAAAAACAGCCTTTATAAAACTTTTGTATAGCCTATACACACCCTCAGATAATATGTAACAAATGTTTTAACTTTGAGGACTGAAGATATATGATTATTGAAATAGTTTATAATTATCACAACAGATGGTGCTCTTCACAGCTTAATTTTGACAAGCTGAATTATTGTTGCATGAACATGTTGAAGGACTTACATTTAATACTTGATAATTTACAGGTCTAGGATACAAAAACTAATCTAATGTTTTTTAATAACACATAACTCTTTTTATCTAATATAACAAGTTTAACTGTCGAGTGTGAGTAGTAGTAATGGTTTTGAACAGGTAAAATTTTAATGGTTGCATTTTTTTTCACTTTTGAGAATTTTTTCAAATTTGAACTTTGAATTTAATTTTAAAATCTCCTATAAATTATCAGTTTGTTTAATATATAAACACAAGTTTCAGTGTAAAGCTGTTTTAATGATGTTTTTAGCTACCCCTCGTACATGAACAATGATCTGATTGGTCTGATCGCTCCACTCATCCCCACCCCACGTCTTCACTTCCTGATGACAGGTTACACTCCACTGACCACAGACCAAGAGGTAAGTTCCTCGGTCCCGGCATAAATTTATCTGATTACCAAACCCTTCCTTCACCTCTGACAAGACATCTTGTGAATGTGGGGAATGCCANTGACAGGTTACACTCCACTGACCACAGACCAAGAGGTAAGTTCCTCGGTCCCGGCATAAATTTATCTGATTACCAAACCCTTCCTTCACCTCTGACAAGACATCTTGTGAATGTGGGGAATGCCAAGCCTCCACCGTGGTTCGGATTCCACGTTAAACTGTAGGTCTTCCATTTCATCTCACAATCACCCTACCATTACACATTAGCATAAGTGCGTATAACCCGAACGGGTAGTAAGATGCGGTACTACTACTACTACTACTACTGCTACTACTACTACTGCTACTACTACTACTGCTACTACTACTACTACTAATAATAATGATAATAATGATAATGATAATAATAATGATGATGATGATAATGATAATGATAATAATGATAATAATAATAATAAGGATAATAATAAGAGGTAAGTTTTGTGTTTCCATCTTATACAACGTTCGTGGATATGCTATAAAGTAGATCTTTATCATGTAGGGTTAACCTCAGTGATCTTGCCTCAGGACCCGGTGTTCGTTGCTTCAAACCCAGCTGAGGTCGGCAGGTTTTTTTTTGGGGTATTTTTTTAAAGCTATAAAAATTATTAGCACGACTTCCAACGTCCTTTGAAGGGGGAGTAAAGCCGTCGGTCCCAAGTTGATTGTGGCATATAAAAATACCTTTACCGAAAAAATTGGTGGGCCTTTTCGTTCACGCTAATATAAATTCTCGAGTGCTGATAAGATCAGTCAGTTCAGAAAGTGTAAATTAAATAGCTTAAATAAATAACATAAAATAAAGTAATTATATCAGGATGGCGTCTGTGAGCGCGAGGTTTTATTATGTGAGGTGAACTTAAGCAAGCTTCTTAGAGCTACCGAGTGTTTAGTCGCATGCGAATGAAAGTTTTTTTTTAATTATCCCACTTTAAGAGAAAAAAAACCCACACTATTTACACTTAAAATGTTCACTTGGAAATAAAAAAGTAAGTTATCATACTCAAAATGAAATCACTTGGAGATTAAAAAATAATGATACACTTTGAGAGTACGGTGACAAAAAATTTATTCGTCATGCACACTAAATTATTGTTCTCACAATAGAATATATTTTGAACAACATACTGAAACAAAATCTAACTCGAAATATTTAAGTTCCCTTTACCAAAAAGATATATTGCCGATAGAATGCGCTGAAGAAACTAATTTTATTATGGCTCAAATATTGTACACACAAATAAGATAGTCATTCGTCATCTATTTTTAAATAACTTTGCCAACTTTCATGGTTCATCTATTTTTAAATAATTTTGCCAACTATCAAGGTTCATCTATTTTTTAAAAGTGGTGGTTATTAACTTTGAAATATATCAATTTAACAACATGCATATCCTATAGGTACAAAATTGAATGTGTATTATATATGAGTGTGATTATAGGCCACATTAGAGTTCTATGAGAGCTGTTTCTTGGAAAAAATTGCTGCTTATTTTTGGGCCAATATGCTAAATAAAAGCATTCTCTTTGTTTATGATGTTAAGGGCGTGACAAACAAAATACCATTGTTCACTGGTGTCAAACCTTAGATAACTTTTTTGAATTCAATTTTAAATATTTTTATTTTAACTTGCCTCGTACCCCCAAGAAATAATGATTCGAAAGAAAATTTAAAATTCTGATTTGAGAAGTAAATGATTCAACCCTTCGTCGGCAGTCAGTTTATTATTAGAGTGACCCAACCATCGAAGCAGGTGGTTCCTAGTTTAGTTGAATATTAATAAAGTATGTGCTATTTCAGGGGGCGTCTGTGAGAAAGACGACGGTTCTGGATGTAATGAGGCGACTGCTGCAACCCAAGAACATGATGGTATCCACAGTTCATGACCGTAGTGCGGCTCACTGCTACATCTCCATACTCAACATTATCCAGGTAAGAACACACAGGCTCTTTTTAAAATCCAGTGTTTTTACTTTACATCCATTACTGTTTCCTGCCTTGAGCCTGGGTCAATTTTTTATTCAAGCCATATATTTTCCATTATCGGCTTTCTAAGTCTATCGTAGCTTTATATTCCTTATAATCTATCTTAAGACTAGGACAAGCACAACATCCAGTACTCTGCCGTCATTTTATCACTGTGAAAGGGTAAACCGATATTTTCATCATAGATAAATATTCAACCATGCCAGGAATTGAACCCGTGACGCTTAGCTCAGTAGCCAGACACATTATCCACTTAGCTAAGGTGTCAAACACAATCCTGTGTCTACCTAATCGTAATGGGATACCTAGGGCTGTGCAAAGTCAGAAGTTTACTTTTTTTTAACTAAAAGCAAAGTAAAACAGAATATTTTTAAATATTCCCTTAGCCTAATTGAAGGAAGAATATTTAAATGGATAAAATTTTTTGATGTTTGGGGGTGGAATATATGTTGCATATCTAGTGGTAAAAGTTCCTGGCTACATATCCAAAGGTCCCGGGTTCGATCCCCAACCTTTCCGGATTTTTCCTTTGAAGCAGTAGGTCTGGTAAACTCAGAGCCTCGTTAGGATAATTGAGGAGCCACTTGAATAAAGAAGTAGCAGCTCCGGTCTAGAAAACATGAGATTAACGGCCTAAGGGTTTGGTGTGCTGACCACATGACACCCTATATTCCTAAACGCACTATCTGCGCCAACATGTGGCGGCCGCTCTGTCAGTATGGCTTTGCTGGCAGGCCTACGTCATGGATATTATAATAATGATTAGCACCTCATCTTAATACCCATTCGGGTTATAAGCTTAAGTGCTAACTATGCTAATGGGCTAGGAGTTGGGAAGGTTGAGTATAGAGGAATTTAACCCACATATGCATGGAGGGAGATTGGAAAACCATATTAGAAAACCACCACAAATTCACCCGAGCAGGATTTTAACCTCGGCCTCCCTGTCCTCGACAGTCTAGCTCAACATAAAACTAGCGCGTTAGCTAATTATGCCACCGAGGCAGGTCTTGCATCATGAAGATATTATTAAAGCTATACAACTTTAGGTATATTTGCAAACATGATTAACAGATTTCATCCAAAGTTAATAAATTAGGCTATATCCCAACATGTATTTATTTAAATATTTTGTTGTGTGAACATCAATTTCGGATTTACATTGTTGTGATATTGACTTAATCGGTCCACGTTATGCGTCGATTATATTGATGTTTAATTAATGATCGAGTGCTAATTATATTGATACAGAATTATGTGTGATATTTTAACTGAATAAATAAGACCTTTAATGTTGCACACGATTTACTAAAGTTATTTTATCTTCAGCACTGAATATAAGTTATATGATACAACTTAGTTGAACTACAGATTTCAGTTAGTGGCACTGTAAATTACTGCTACTGCTATATTTATGCTACAGGCACATAAGATAAAATTTGTTAGATTTATGCAACCGGCACTGTGTATAATTTGTATTGGCACACTCTGTGTTCATATGCACAAGCAGCTTATATATGACCTACCCCTTGCCCCTTGGACCGCTCGTGACCAGTGTCAGAACCAACAAATCGAAAGAGTCCTGGCGACAGGTGTTATGAAGGCTAGCTTCCTATTGGGTATAGGGAGCTAGCATCACTTGCTTTTTTGGTAAATACTAGAGAGTTGAATTTGTTTTGACGGTGCAATATATTGCCATCTTTTCTGAAAAGTGTGTGATTCTCCATGGATGAAGTATTGAAAAAATATTTTACATACAACACTTAAAGAAATATGTACTTTATCCATGACTTTTTTAATACGTGAGAGGGGCCCAAATCAGTATCGTTACAACATTTTGGCACAAAATTACAAAAAATTTAACATAAAGCTGTTTTTAGACTTTAAATAATAGAACAGGATGTCTTTTCATGTGTTTTCTTAGGGTGAAGTTGATCCAACACAAGTTCACAAATCACTGCAAAGAATCCGAGAACGAAAACTGGCGCAGTTCATACCATTGGGGGCCGGCGAGTATCCAGGTAGCTTTGTCCCGCAAGTCCCCCTACATCCAGAGCGCCCACAGAGTTTCCGGACTCATGCTGGCCAACCACACCATCATCTCGTCGGTAAGTGCTTGAGAACATAAATAGTTTCTATTTCTATGAAATTTAAAAAAAATAACTAAGCTTCAAATTTTTCTAAGCAAAATTTTGTTTGTCAAAGTCGAAGTTAGTAAACATTTGATTATACTTTTAGCTTTTTGAAGTTTTGCGTACTCTTATAAGAAGGTACAAAAGAGACTGATGGAAACAAATATATGGATCAAACAAATCCCTCTTTGTTCTACCTTCTTCCATATATAACATAATGCACCTCATAAAGGAAAAGGATGTTTTTGTTGTATAAAAAAACTCCATGGCTTCAGGTCATAAGCAAGCTATACTGAGCAGACACCACATTTTGGTGAAGATAGTACCAACATTTGCAGCTAGAGGGTGTCATGTAGTCAGCACAACAAACCCTCAAGCTGTTAATCTCAGTTTTTTAAACTGGAGACGCTACTTTTTCATTCGAGTAGCTCCTCACAAGATTGATTTAACCCTGTATTTGACCCACTGTTTCACAGAAAAATCTGGAAGCACCAGAGATCGAACCCAAGAACTCTGACCACTAGACCACAGATGCGGTTTTCCTTAAAGCGCTACATATCCTGATTCAAAATATGATGATATTGAAAATGATTTATTATAAGAACTTAACCAAAACATATATGCCTTTAGTTGCTAAAAGGGGGTATTATTATTATTATTGTATTTCTATGAACTCATCAGCATGAACTGTTAAATATTCAAACTTCAATCAGCTTTGGAAATATTTTTAAATTATTAAATTATTTTATTTGACTTCACTTCTAATTTAAAAAGCATACTCCTATTACTCTTTTCATAAAATTCTAAGCCTCTTTTCCTAATATTTGGTATTAAGGCGGTCACCTCAATTATCGAGAAAGTATCAATCACCATAAGTATAAACGGTATAAAATACTACTTCTCTATTCTGTCTAAGCTTTTGCTCCTTTTAACCCTTCACCATGAACCACCCTTTGTCATGTCATTGAGAAAGAGGGGAAAGAAAACTACGAAACTTCTAATCTTAAGGTAAAAAGGAAACCTGGCTGCTAGTTTTCAAATAGATTTTGTTAGTCTGTCAAAATAATTATTGTATTGGTTAAAGGAAGTTTAAATCTAGAGACCTTTATCATCAAGCGTAGTCTTATAGCTCCGCAAATATGCTTAAAAAGTTGTATCACATTTTCCCTCATCTTTTTTTCTATTAATAAAACTCAAATTATAGGCTTGTTAAGTATAAAGATCCTGTTGGAATCTTTTAACTTTATTTTGGGTCAAACCATGTTTGAAATAATGCATCATAGAAATAAATATTGTGTTAAAGCTGAATGTTCACGCAGAAATTTCTTTCTTATCGAGGTGGCTCCCTTAATAAAATGTATTTATCAAATATTGATTATGACACCATGCGTTGTTGATTTGTTAGTTATTTGATCGAGCACTGCAGCAGTACGACAAGCTGCGGAAGAGAGAAGCTTTCCTGGAACAGTTCCGGAAGGAAGCCATGTTCCGAGACAATCTTGAGGAGTTGGACAACTCACGGGAGGTCGTCCAGGAACTGGTGGACGAGTACCAGGCTGCCACCAGGGAGGACTACCTCACTTGGAAGGAAGGGGTTGTTTGAGCACATTAACACCACACACCCTGGCCCACTGCACACATTGTCTTTAGCGAGGGAAATAAAGCTGAGAAGATGTCCAAGACAAAACATGGCCAATTAGACGAATTAAGTCTAACTAAGACCAATTTTCTTTGTACCTGTTATTAGTTTAACTTTTATCATGTATGAACCAGGGCTGCGGAGTGGGTATGCCAACCCTTACGACTCCGATTCCTCTATTTTTCTACTATCCAGGCTTCACCTCCTTCATAAATGGATAACATATTTTAATTATTAATAATGAATTTACTGCAGTAAAATTCTCCAATACAGATGACTTCATAGGAGGCTTCTTTGCCATTGTGAATGTATATTTGAATAAATTTGTCATTCAAAATTCCAAATATTGCTTTTAAAAAATAAAAAAAGGTGTAAAATTAACTATAATTTATATTGTTTTAATATAATACATTTTATTTTAAGCCCAATTCGGAGTAGGTACAAAAAACTAAGGATGGGACCTTTGCAGTCTAGAATCCTTTGAAGCCTTAAGAATATTTTGATAGCCAAGGATCTAAGATTAAAAAAAAACTTGAAGATTTGCAATTGGAATTAACCTATAGCTTTAATTCTGCTTATCAGTGGCTTAGCATAACATAATTATAAGATAAACTTAACAACTAGACACCAGAATATTAATTTACCACTTAATTGTATGTATAAATGTTATAACTTATAATTAATGCATTATATAAAAAGATAGCGTCAAGCTACTAACTCTGTTTCTTGCAACAACTTGAGAATTAATGTAGTGATATTAAATACTCGACTTATTTAAAAAAAAACTATGGTAAATATTTTAAACTATGGTGAAATTAAAATTATTTCGTTGAAAAATGTATAGTTAAATTCCACCTAAATTAAATATCCATCCATCATAATCATCATAATTAGTTGTAATATTATTTATTTCCTAGTTTACTATAAATAAGTTGTTTTACTATTTCATTGTCAATTTATATATTCTCTCTCTTTTTTCCTCCCTCTGCTCTCCCTCCACTGTGTCAGTACCTTTTTGGGACCTTGGGTCTTACACATACATTAATTACGCTAGTGAAATAGTGTTGAGTAAGATAAAATTTTGAGGAAATTTACCTCTATTCATGAGGAAGAATAGTGAGAAACCATCTGGGGGAAAAACACCCCAAGTACAGCCAACTGAGATTATAACCTCAGTCTCCCCATCAGCAGCAATCTAGTCTTGACACGAAAGCAATGCATTAGGCCATGCGACCACCAATGTAGGATTTGAGATTTTTTATAAATTAAACACCACATTAACAAACACTGCACAAATTGGATCACTATTTTTTTTATAAAACCTTTTAACTAATAAAGATTTGTTTTCGATCTCTTAGGTACAAAATGTTGTGAAAAAGTTACAGGAAAGAGAAACACAAGCAAATAAATTATTAAGTATGTATGAGTAGTCACTTTTCAGTTCGAATCAAATTTGAACAAAAACATAAACGCTCTAACAACTATTAGAACTCGATTGGAATTTTTGAGTAATAGCACACCTTTATAAATAATGGACATATTTTATTCACACTAAAGTAAAAATATACACAAATTTAGGTGTGTATAATAAGTGCAACTGACACTTAGTTATCTAACTGTCCTAAATAAACATTGGTGCCTACTAATGAGTTGTTAGACATAAAAGGAAGTAAGATCCAACTCATTAAATATATGTATTAGAAAAATGTTTGGAAATATATATTCATTAAATATTAATACGTAATCAACCAAAACCATTCCAGCTTCTCAATTTCAACCGAGTTTCATTATTTGGCAAGTTGAAAAAAAAAAAGAAATCTGAATCTCTTTGAAAACTAAATACTCCTTAATTAAAAGTAATAATAAAGTGCTTGATCTTTAACTATAAAAAATAAACATTATTTTTAAATTCCCTTTATCTATAGACACATTTTGGTTTAATTTCACAAATGATTTGATATTAAAAATATCAACTGTATCTTATGTAACATATTTTGTATTCTCACAGTATTCACACACCCAAATCTACAAATCTTTGTTCAAACAAAGTAAATTTTACCTTTGAAATTTAAAAAAAAAGTTCATGAAAGTTAGTTTGCAAGCTGCCATGACAATTGAAACCCATCTAAATTTGTATTTTTGTTCTATAATTACATTTGATTATATACATAACTCCCAGAGGTGTGCGAAGTCCACTTTTTCAATTTGAAGCAAACTGGACTTAAATATTTAAAATATTCTTGAAGCTGAATCAAAGTTGATTTTGTACAGGGCGTACTTTGTACCTATTGTCACATATACAGTAGAAACATGGGCAATGAAAGTAAGAGAGACTAGGAAAGTGGAGGTCATGGGAATGAAGTTTTTTGAGGAACATATCAGCTGTCGCAAGGAGAAATAAGATTTGGAATGAAGTTGTCTGGGAAAGAGTTGGGGTACAGAGAGTTAATGAGATAGTAGAGGAAGCAAGACTGAAATGTTGTGGGCATGTAATGAGGATGTTGGAGTACATGAACTAGTAGAGGAGGCAAGACTTAAATGGTATGGGCATGTAATGAGGATGACAAAGAAAGTGTTTGAAATTAAATATGTGGTAAATCGACTGCAAGGGAGGCCAAGAAAGAGGTGGGAGGAGTAGATAACAGAAAGTGTTCAAATAAGAGGAGAAGAATGGAATAAATCTAAGGCGAAAGAGTGGTGGGAGGATAGCGGAATATGGAGGCATTTTACTAAACCTACCCGGCCACAAGCTGGAAACAGTTATGATGTCTTAGGCATTGCTATTATTTATACAACTTTTTGCACTAAATTACTCTGGAAGATGTTTTATTACATTGTTGTTTGTAATTTTTGTTTTATTATGATATATCAATTTACCATCACAATTTAATTACTTAGGAATTATTTCCATGTGAATATTAAATTTGTAATGTACATAAGAGCTCAAAATGAAAATAATTTAATATTTGTTGTATTTTAGCTGTCACTATTTTTATTAATGAAACTTAATATTTTTTTTAAACTGGAATTTTTGTCTAAGCTTATATTTGTTTTGAAACTAAGTTGAAGCTTTGCACACCTCAACATAATTCCTTATACTTAGTAAGTTTCTAAAATTGAGCACGTATTATAATGCTATGTTTAATAATACATAATTATTATATTTGGAAGAAGGTATAGGAAAAGTGGATAGAAACATATAAAAGGGGGACAAACACAATATGGCCTTTACAATGAAAAGAAAAACAGTTCACACTTTACACTGCTGCCAATGGACAAAGAGGTAATGGTTGCCTTAATTGGGAGTGCCCATCTAAACAGGGATTTAGTATAAAGTCTGTTGATCAACTTGTCCTATATATTATATCACCACAAGTGAAATTTCAATAAATAATGATTTTTAAATATAACTTGTAGATGAGTTTTGGTGGGACAGAAAGTGTTTTTCAGGCTCTATTAATTCAAAATCTGGCCCAGTTTGGGAGTACCCACTTAAAGAGGGATTTAGTATAGAGTCTTTATATGAACTTGTCATATGTATTATATCAGCACAAGAAAAATTTCAAAAATAATTTTGACAGGTCAGAAATAACGTTTTTCATGGTCATTTAATTCAAAATCTGGCCCTAATTGGGAGTACCCACCTAAAATGAGATTTTGTATTGAGGGTCTAGATCAACTTGTCATATGTGTTATATCAGCACAAGTGAAATTTCAAAAAATAATAATTTTAGAATTTGGCTTTTATAGGAGTTTTGACGGGTCAGAATGTAACCTACCCCAATCATTTCCCCACACAAATGATACTCGGTGGTAGGTACAAGAGAGTTATAAATTTTTTAAGCAAAAACATGATACACCTCGATGAGGGAGAGGGACAAAAACAATTAGTACAAAACTTGGACGTAGCCCAAGGACAGAGCATAGCAAAACCCGCCAGGGCCAGAAGGGCGCTAATACAATAAAAAAGGGCTGGTGGCCCCATAGTTATTTAACAGAAATATAATTCAAGAAGATAACAATAAAATATCCCAACTTTAACAATAATGGTTCGTTAATGCAAAAATAGGCATAAAACTCGTATGAGTGTCCGAGACGTTTAATTTTGAAAAGTAAATAGTTATAGCCAAAGATAATTTTGAATAATGCAACGAGCCTACATAATAATTTGGCCTTTACCTCGTAATGTCTAGAGTGCAATGCGTGTCTCTTCTCTGAACTCTGACCATTTATATATCATGATGATATGTGCTCCCAGAGCGCGGATAGGTTGGGAGGGGGAATTTTCTAAAACATACACGTAGGCCGTAGAACGTCATGTGCACAACTCAAATCTTATAAATTTTTTAGAATGCGCACTGCACATGCTCAGTGAAGTTCATTTGTCTGGAAGAAGGGAGTGGGGAGTTGCCAACACGGCCAGCAGCGAGGCTCGAACGCCGGCTCAGTAGAATGGTGATAGTCCAGCAGAGTGTTTCTCGGGTTTATTTGAAGTGCGGTCGTATTACGTCAGTGGCGTCAACAAGGGCTGGCTTTGGTGAGTGAAACCATTTCTTCCACATTAGGTTGTAACAAGGTTACAAGAAATAACAGTTTTCATGGTCGATTAATTCAAAATCTGTCCCTAATTGAGAGTAGCCACATATACAGGGATTTTTTACAGTCTCTCTTGATGTACTTTTAATATGTGTTATATCAGCACTAGTGAAATTTCAAATAATTTTTTAAATTAGCTTTTATAGGAGTTTTGGTGGGATGGAAATAGATTTTTTCAGGGTCGATTAATTCAAAATAGGCCCTAATTGAGAGTACCCACATATACAGGGATTTAGTGTAGTCTCTTGATCAACTTTTCATATGTGTTACGAGATATGGCTATTAAATAACCGGACTGAAGTCATAACACTTTTTATTCTTCACCAATTACAGCAGAAGTTTTATCGCCTTCAATGTACTCCCTTTGGCGATCCCTACACCACGCCATACCCATACGACGTTTCCATTGTTTAAAGCAGTGTTGAAAGTCCTCTTCTGTCAGCTGGTTGAGAACCTCCGTCGCTTTTGCTTTAACTGCTTTCACACTTTCAAATCTTGTCCCCCTCAGTACCGACTTGACCTTTGGAAATAAAAAAAAGTCACAGGGGGCAAGGTCGGGCAAGTATGGTGGATGTTCCAACATGGTGATGCATGTTGTATTTTGCGAGGAACGCTTTCACAGACAAGGAAGAATGGGCTGGTGCATTGTCTTGGTGGAGGATCCAGGACTTAATCTTCCACAAATCGGGTCTTAGTCTTCTCACATGCTCACGTAGGGCCGTCAGAACCTCAATGTTGATTGATTGTCTGACCCTCGGGTACCCAGTGAACTTAGACAATGCCACAAATGTCGAAAAAGACAATCATTGCTTTGAATTTGGATTTGCTCATCCTGGCTTTTTTTTTACTTGGGGAGTTTGGGCTCTTCCAATGCATGGATTGCCTCTTTGTTTCGGGATCGTAAGTAAAAAACCACGATTCATCACAAGTAATCACCTTGTCTAACAAATCTTGATCAGTGGCGATGTTCTTTAGGATGTCACTACAAATGTTCTGTCTTGATTCCTTTTGCTCGGGAGTGAGGAGTTTCAGCACCATTTTTGCGCAAACCTTCCGCATGTTAAATGATTCATGCAAAATCTGTCGAACACTTTCGGTGTCGATTCCTGTCATTTCAGCAAGCCCTCGGATGCTCAGACGACGATCAGTGCAAATTAATTTACCAATTTTTTTCAATGATTTTGACCGTTTATGACGTTGAGGGCCGTCCTGGGTGCCGATCGTCTTCGGTCGTTTCACGCCCTTCTTCAAACCCTTTAAAACACTCAAAAACTTGTGTGCGGGATAAACATTTATTCCCGTAGACTTCTTTCAACATTGCATAAGCTTCTGTGGCAGTTTTCCCTAGTTTAACAAGAAACTTGAAGTTAACCCGTTGCTCCGTCTGACCACTTGGCATTTTTCCGACGTACCACCAGTGCGTAGACTAATTCAATCAACTACTACAGTCAAACTGAGCGACCTGCTGGCTTGTCTAGCGAGCTCAGGGTGGGAGAAGGACCATCACAAACAGTAATGTTCAAACATGTCGTGGCACGCTCGCAGTTTGCTGGGAGCAGCATCAGTCCGGTTATTTAATAGCCACACCCTGTATATCAGCACTAGCGAAATTTCACAAAATAATAATTTTTTAAAATTATCTTGTATAGGAGTTTTGGCACTATGGAAATAGTGTTTTTCAGGGTCAATTCATTCAAAACTGGCCCTAATTGGGAGTATCCACCTAAACAGTGATTTAGTATAGAGTCTCTAGAGCAACTTGTCATATGTGTTCGGGATTGACGGCTGAGGAATCCCTATTTTTAACAACCGGAGGACCACTGAATTAAACAACTCAGACTTTACTATTATTTAATGTATCACATGAACAAAAAGAGGACCCTGTTCGGTCGCTTCATTTTAGACAACAATAAATAAAACCTACAGTCCCATGGCAATATAAATAACAACAAAACAAATGAGCATAGCAAAATGCAAAGACACACAATACACAACAATATGTGTTATATCAGCACAAGAGAAATTTCACAAAATAATAATTTTTGAATTTAGCTTGTATAGGAGTTTTGGTGGGATGAAAATAGTGTTTTTCAAGGTCGATTAATTCAAAATCTGGCCCTTATTGGGAGTACCCACCTAAACAGGGACTTAGTATAAAGTCTATATATCAACTTATGTGTGTTGTATCAGCACACGTGCAATTTCAAAAAAATTAATTTTTTATATGCTCCAACAGGTGAATAATAAATGTTTTTTAGTATACAATCTCTAGATCAACCGACCAATATGTTATATAAGAGTACAAATTAAGTTTAAAAATCAAACTAATGTTTGTGCATACTTAGGTAGATGCAGTCAGTTAACCAATAGTAAAATATGTAGTTTCTCTAAAAATCAAATAAAACAAATGACTGTTTCAATTAAAGTTTTAGAAAGATATATTTTGTAAAATTACAGAGAATAATGATTTTACAACACACTATAATATAGTATTTTGAAGCTAGGAGCCCAGAACTAAAAAATAACAAATTCCGTTACATCCACTTGCGTAACTTTGAGTTTGTTAAATTATTTCAGTTTGTAAGCAAGTTTATTACACCGAGAAATCTTAATTTATCATTATTAGCAGGGGCGGCTCGTGAAAGAGGGCTCTGGGACACAGCAATCCTTGCAAAATAAAGCAAAAGGAGAAACAAAACATATTTTGAAATTCATACTAATTTTCTCATATTTGTTCATTAAAGAGTGAAAAACATAAATCAATTTAAAAAATCGTTATATTCCTCCACCCCTCCTCCCCCTTTTATTGAGTAAATGAGCAAAACTGTATTTACGCCAGCGCGTGACATAAAGCGCTCATATGTTAACATTTAACAAGCTCTGTGCTGGGCTGGTTCAGAAGCGCCCCGAGCTCTGCATGAGTCACACAGTAGTTTCCATGACAACCTGACGTCACTTTCTTCGACCTTCACAAGTTTTTGGGGCTGAGCTAAAGTGTGGTCTACTAGTATTACCAGCTGGTATAAGGAAAATTGTTAATTTATTTAGTGTGTGGGACGCGTTTTCTTTCGTCTTTTCGATTGCTTTAGTGTTTAGTAAAAGTTTCCAATATTAAAATACTGAATTTTGTTTCTTTATCATTCGAAGAAAAATTTGAAATGAAAAACAATGGAAGACCATTAATCAAATCCTACTTGAGAAACACTATTAATGAAGACAGATTAAATGCTTTGGCCATGTTGGATATAGAACAGTCAATGATTCGCGAGATACCAGACAAAAACCGAAGATTAGATTTTTCTTTCAAACCATAAACTCACTGATACAGTAATTCTTAGAGTATATTGTGTGTGTAGTGTTCAAGATGGTGTAAAAAGCTTTTTTTTTTTTGCTTGTGTGTGTATGTATTTCACGGTGGACAATCTTCGACTTAGAACCAAGTGATTTGTTATACTTTTAAAATATATAGCTTTTATTTACTTTTATAAACTTTTATACTCTTTACAATGTATTTTGTCACCTAAATATAGGATGGTATAAGGTTTATATAAAATCAGCTGTTGTCTAACTAATTTATTGGCGTAATTACGGTGATGCAGGTGATGCTGCTACACTCGGGCCCTTAGCCAAAAGGGGCTCCAGCCCCTTGCGGACACCAATATACCACGGAGAGGCAAGAGAAAATAAGCATACTGAAAAAAAATTGGCAACGGAGTGATAATGCTTTTGCGCTGTGCATTTGTGACGTGTTCCTTTTTCCGCATCAAAAGTATTGCTGGACTTGTCTGATGAAGAAGTAAAGTAAAATGCTCTCAAACTACGACATCAGTATTTTAATGACTTGTCAGAAAATCTATCTTTCCAGATGCACTTTATCAAAACTTTAAAGCCAGAAATAAAAAAAAATAAACCAACGACTAACCGACAGCTCACTGAACTTGCTTTAATCAAGTTTGCTCACTTCTTTTTATTCTTTTGACAATTATTCCTGCTTCAGTAGCAACAGCAGACGGGAAATTTTCTAAATTGAATATAATCAAGAACTACCTATGGAACACCATAAAACAAGATCCCATATCACATCTAGCCCCCCTCAACATATAAGCAGAGATAGCAGGAAAATTGGACGTCTCAGCCGTGATTGACGATTTTGCTTCTATCAAGTCGTGGAAGAACACCTTAGCTCAGTCGATACCATATCTGTCTACTTAGTTAAGGGCCCCGGATTCGACTCCCGGCATGGCCAAAAATTTGTCATTGGTGAAATGTGGGTTTACCCTTTCACATTGATAAATTAACGGCTGGAGACTGGATGTTGTGCCTTTCCTAGTCTTAAGTTATATTATAAGACATATGAAGCTACGACAGGCCTAGCCGGCAGGTAGTGGAAAATATATGGCTTGGATAAAAAACTGACCCAGGCCACAGGCTGGGAACAGTAATGGATGTAAAAATAAGTTGCGGAAGAATACAGTTGTAACATGTACTATTCTGAAAATATTCGTATTTTCAGAAACCTGCATTTTAGTTTTAGCATTATATTTTATACGACATGGAAAGGAGGAGGGTGTCTAATGTGAATGTTCACATTCGGGTCTTTGGTTTGTTGCTACGCCAGTGACATAATTTAACCATTTTTAAGAGAGCACCATCTCTTAAGGTTTACTCACGAGCCACCACTGATTATTAGTGAAGAAAGCATACTCTTATTCAATTAATGTAATACAGTACATGACTAGCGGAGTTTAAAAAATCGAAATAATCATAAGTAGGCTTTAGTCGCACCAAGTATCAAAATTCAGGGCTGTAACTAACATTTTTCTTTGATGGGGCAAAACCTCAAAAGTTCCCCCGTCTCCCCCTTCTTTCCTCACCTTGGCCAGGTGGCTGTTCATCAAACTCTTTTGACTTGTGCATTAAAAAATTGTGTGTTTTTGGATTTGGGTTATCGTTGATGTTTGTTTTGATTGGTTTTTGTTTGGAATTGGAAAAATAAAAACAAAATAATTTTTAAAATGGTCTTAACACAAAAATATGATACAGAAATGTACAAAAGTGATTGCTAAAATATTACTAATCTAGAATTCCATCTTGTTAACTTATTTGGCTGCAAATTCTTTAACCTCATCATACAATATTTGTGATGCCATTTTGTGCTAAATTAATTATATTTAGGTTTGAGAGACATTCCTGTCTTATAACATTTCGCAAGTTGGTTTTAATCAATTTTAGTTGGCTGAAACTCCGTTCGTTTGATGCAACAATCATTGAAAGAGTCTAAACAAGCTTTAGGAGATGAATTCTTCAAATTATTGTCCAAGTTCAAAGCGTGGGGCTTAAATCTCTATTTATAGCTCAAGCTCAGCTTTACAAAGATTTTTTGAATACGTCTCAGCAAGCTGCCTTTGGCCTAAGTACCCTACAGAAAATGACTAGAACTTGGAGCCATTAAGGATACTAAATTTCTCATCTAACTTTTCTCCATTGCTTCAAATCTCCCTCTGAGTTCAGAAAGCACCCTACCCTGTCTATTATCTACAAAAGAAGGATCTTGCTCTTTTTTTTTTCTACGTACATTTGAACCTCTTCATCTTCTACTTCTCCATCGAAAAAATTCTTCCTTTTATTATTCAAACTTCATGGAAATCGGGGTTTGATAATAGATATTTTGCCTTTTTTCTGGCTTCATTGATTACATCTGCTGCAAAAGTATCACGAGAGGATCCCAAAAGTTTGATGAGTCCATGAATGGGCTTTACAGACAAATCAACTGTTATATTCTTAGTCTATCAGTTAGGTGAAAAAATTGTACTATTTCTGCGATAAAGAAGAGCGGGGTGTCATTTTATTCATTTTTTAGTGTAAATTACAAATATGGCAACTCGAAAATCGAAATTGGTCGCTTTCTAATCCTTTTTATTAAAACAACTTTGATAAAAACTGGTTTTTTTCCCTGTTCTTATTTTCCCTTTACTAAGTATACATTAAAAAATGTTCATACAAAATTTGTTTACCTTTAAATTCTCTCTAAAAATAAAGGTTCAGTTCATTTTTAAGGTTAAATCAACGATAAAAGACCTAACGAGAGCCAAACCTAAAACTTTGTTTGGCAGTGGGACATTGAATAGAGTGGACTCTGTTTTAGTAATAAATCCACAACAGACTCATTCTGAAGAGACTGTGGCCTATAACACTCACATAAAAAAAACCCGAGGAAACTGAATCTGCAAGAAAGAAGGTGAAAAATTACTGCCAAACATGTGAAGAAGAGAAACTTGCAAACTGGTTTTTTTCTCATCCAGAAAAGACCCGGCTGTTTTAACAACTATATAAATTAGTGGGTTTGTAGAAAATGTCCCCATATAATTAATATGTACCATTACTAAGCTACATGTAAATAAATATTCATAAACATTACCAAAGTATGACTTTACCGTACTTGTTTGGGTCAACCGTAAAACTAAAACAGGAAAGACTGATGATATACTTTGTGATGTAATAGAAATTAAACAAATTTTGTTTTGTGAATAGGAATTACATGTTAATATGTTACAATTACATTAAAAATTCAGTTTGGTGGATTTTTCGTGATGTATTTAAAAGCCAGAATAGCGGTATATTATTCAGGTTTGGCCATCTTTAGCGATTTTATCGTTGGTTCAACCTTAAAAATGAACTGAACCTTTTTTTTGAGAATTTATAGGTAAACAAATTTTGTACGGATATTTAAATAAAATGTTTTATGTTAAGTAAAGGAAAAAAATAAAAAAGTTGTTTTTTTTTCAATTTTTTTAACAAAAAAGATTAGAAAGCTACCAATTTCAATTTCCAAGCTGCCATATTCATAATCTACACAGAAAACCGCAGAAACATATTTACCGCAGAAATTATGAAATTTAAATTAATTTAAATGAAAATCCGGGTCTATCTGATAGACTAGCTCGTTTTGTAACAATTTGTTGACACGATCAATATGACTAGAGATAAAAGTCTTATTTACTTACTTACTTACTCTCTGGCATTAGGAACTCAAAAGTTCATTGCCGCTCTTACAAAAGTACGCCGCCTATCTTTATCTTAAGCTAGCTATACGCAGTCCCCCTCATTTGATCCTATCTCTATCTTGGGTTAGTTCTATCCAGTCCACCTCACTACACCATATATCTTTCAGGTCCATTCTAATATCCTCCCATCTGCATCTAGGTCTTCCCAATGCTCTCTTACCATTGGGTTTTCTAGTCGATACTTACTAAAATTATTCAAGTTAAAAGTATGTATAGTTTCAAACCAAATCATTTCATTCTTTTCATAAATTTTAATTTTGCGAACATATTTTGCAAAGTTTGATTATTCAACTTTGAGTCATAATTCAAACACATCAAATTATTTTTGTCAACTTTTCACGTATGATATCAAAATCACCTTATTTTACAAGTTTTATCGAACCACATCATTTATATATTTTACAGCCTATTGCCTAATTACTGTAAGTAACACAACAAGCTGATAAACATATTTTTACTTGAACCTTTCTTACAATAAAATATTATTTTTTCTCCTTACTAAAACCAATTTTTTTTACATTTTTAGTTTTAGTTTATCCTAATAGATGTCAGTACAAAAATCAATCTAGCTTGGGCTGCTCTCTAGGGATAAACATCCTTACCAGAATAGTTTTGGTGGTGACAGAATAATAGCGCCTATGATAATAATAATTGGTCTGTTGATTAATACAAACAATAAGAATAATCTAATTTACCATATTTAATATTGTGTGAAAATATTAAAATGATTATTTATTCACCTATATAACAAAATAACGCAGATATTTGAGCTATATGCACAGTTTTTTGCCTGCCCTGAAACGGTGTGATTAGGTATGTGTGTACATGTGTTGAATAGTCACAAAATGGCAACTAAAATAGTTAAGTAGGCCTACATAATATAAATAAATGGTACGGTTCACCGCAAAGACTTTCTCTTTTATCTTAAAATAGAGACATTTGATTAAAAAACTCGTAATATCAATGCAACAGAATAATATACATTGTTACAGAAACACTATTCAAAAGATTATAAATGAAAAAATTTAGTGTTCCAGAAAAAACGATAAAACAGGAACATCTCTGTCTACTCAAAACCTTAATCAATTTCTTATTTCAATATATAGTAGAGCTTCATAAAAAAAAATACATAATATATGGTGGCTTGTAGCTCAGAAACTATTGGTTTTATATTTAAAAAAATCAAATTATAATATTTTTATTTCTTATAGTACTAGAACATTACATTGATAAGTTATTTCGCATCTCAAATAGTTTCAGATATATGATCAAAATTGGAAAAATCCGCTTCTTTAAAGTATTGTAGAATTACTGTTTAGTAATAAGAAAAGTAAGTACAGTACGTTTATACGTACTTTATTTTGATAAATTATATTTTATAAAAATAAATATTAACTTGTGGTGTTATTAATTACATAAGTAACAAAAAAGGTCAGCTATTGCAGTCAATATGATTTTAGATTTTTTTTATTTTTTCCCATAGCTAAGAAATATTTGTCTCGGTTGTGATCTATTTGGGAGAGTTAAATATGTTGCTGAAGTAATACAATGCAATGAATGTGAGAGCTGACTGTCTTCAACACCCCCACCATGCCTCCCACCCTACCTGGGTCCTTCCGCTATGTCAGAACAATCCTGATATGTTTTTGTTTGTAATGTGTATTTTAAATATTATAAAAGTATTTAGTAGAAATATATTTGATTTTTTTTAACGCGTGTAAGCGTTTTAGACCCGGAAAAGTTACTGGATATACTTTAACGTATGTCATGTCACGTGATCTGCAGCCATCGCTTTTTATAGATGCTATCAATACCTATAAAATAACAATATAGTTAAATGTATATCATTGTTGGCCGTAACAAAAATGTGTGTTTGTCTTTTCTAAAAAGCTCTTCCTACCAAAATCCAACTCTAACTCGTTGCTAAACCAATAGTCAAATAGGACAGTTATTAATGCGATACACACATGTAGTTATTTAAATTGGTACAGCTAGTTCAAACACCAAATAAAACAACGCACACTTTACTTGAGTCGTGCAACCTCAAACAGGATTCAACTATTAAATATCTCTACTCTTCATGAGAAGCTTTCATTCTTCTTAGCGCATAGCCATCCATTATTATGTTACGTTTCTCTTGATTCTAACTGCCCTGCTGACCTTTGACCCAATCCTTCCTCCTGAGAACCATTTCCCCGCCCTAGACCTGTCGCACATCTGGTGAATCTGCTTCGTGAAATATTAACAACAGGATTTATTTGTGGTTGTTTTCTTCACGAATCAAGAAAGGTGATTGCGGCGAGAACAAAATAATGAAGAGCTTAGTCTGAAACGGTTTACGGCAACAGGGCACGTCCTGGAGCATGAAGGTGCTAACTCGCATCGTTGGCGGAAGTCGTCACCGCTTGAAATGTCATTTTTTACGCAAAGCTTTGGAATGGATGCATTCTGGCTATCCTAAGACTTAAAGTTTATTTTCCGGTTTAATTTCTCACAAGGACGTTAACACCAAAACCATAAACAGATGACTTGCAATAAAGCATTAACAGAGATTATAGTTTTCTAAAACCGCCTTTCTTTACCCTGAGTAATACTGATCGGAAAACTTAACGTCGAGGAAAAGTGGAAAATCATGTATGAAAAACTAGCTCTTATTGGAGGGTACCTGGGCTAGTACGTAAACCTCGTCTAATTTGGTTTGCTGGCGATTCGTAGGTCAGGGTTCGGAACCCAGCTGAGTGTACTGGAGTATTTTTTACCCTAAAATATTGTTCCCGCATATGTTGGTACATTTCTTATCATGAACGAACAACTAGTTCATAATGAATGATTCTTCCAACTAGCACCGCACTTACGCTGATGTGTAATGGTAGGGTGATTGTGAGATGAAATGGAGGATCTATCAGTTATCTTCGAAGTAAATTAATTTATTAGCAAGGGAACAAGGCTGGGCTAGGTTAGGCTCGTCTTGAACTTCCCAATCTACCCTGGGGAGACAAATATTGGTTCTAGCCTGGGGTCAAAATAGGTATCCGTTACGCCCGATTCAGCAACGATGAGCTCTACCCAAACCAATGGGCGGATGAACCGAGGTTTGAGTCTCATCTGGATTGATTTTCCAGATAATGAGGAGGTTGGTGTTCGAATCCTAGTCGGGCCTATTTAGGGGATTTTTCCAAATATTTTAACACACTTTCTTTGTGCAAATGTAGGTACATTTACTCTAATTGCTAACTTCATCCCCTCTACCCCATTAGTATAAATATGCGGACAGGTTGTAAAATTCGGGATGAGCGATGAATTCTAAATACGTACTACAAGTTTATGCAAGCGTGTCGTACAGTCCAATTTTCATAGAAAGGGCTTTATCTAACAGAAAAAATTTGTTTTAAGCACCGCGTCTTACTACTCTTCGTTCTATATGCCGATAGAAAATATATCTGCTTTCACTTATTCATACGTCAAGTCATGTGATCTGGAGCTGTCACTTTTTATAGATGCATTATTATTATTATATGGGTGAGTGGGGCTAATGCCCTAAATCTTGGTAATTCGACCTTCTCTTACCTCTGCTCTCCTAAATTTCTGACGTGGGGACACCATTAAGGTGAATTCCACTATCCCCAGATGGTAGGATGATACGTGAGAATGATTATGGTGGAAAGCAGATGGGACCTACAGATTAACGTGGGTTCCGAACCACGAGTGGTCTGGCATTCCACACATTCATAAAGCGTGAAAACACACTTTACCAGAGGTTAAGGGAAGTTTTTGTAATCAGATAAATACGTGCCGGGACTGGGATTTGACCCCGGACCTCTAACACAAAGGTCTGACGCCCTACCCCCAGACTGCCAGGTCCCCTAGTATCGATTTATAAAAAATGACAGTAATAAATGTTAAAGTTCTATCATTATTGACAACAACAACAACTACAACAACAAACGTTTGTGTTTTATAAAAGGCCTTTCCCCATTAATATTTGTCTGGATGTTTGATTTTGGAGCGAGAAGCCCAAGACACAAACATGGTTTTATTTACATTCAGTTATTAATACAAACCTCTCAGCTCATTGAACTCTTTCCTCGTCATAGAAATTTGTAAAACAGGAAGAGTGATTTAATAAAGACGTACAAACTTTATAAAACGGGTTGAACACATAGGATACCCCCTCCCCCCTTATTATTGAGAGAATTGTTCAGCGGAGATAAATCAGAAGGCATTGTGGGAGAAACGAGAGCAAAGGGTAGCAAGAGGGGGGAGATGGAAGGATTGAACCAAATCTGAAAGGGGTTGGGTGGGAGGTGGGGGGCGATGTGAGGGTGATTGTGCCCGGGGTTGATTTGCATGTGAAAAGGGCTCAGGCTGCGACTCGCCTTGGCTCAGCTGTTGAGTTTCTGATGAATGGAGGCGGAGGTATCGGATGTCGACCCCCAGACAAGACCGGCCCCCTCTTTCTATCTGATAATGGGCGGAGAGGTTTCGGGTGCCCGCGGGCTCATTCAACCCTAATACTGGGTTCAACAATGTCTATAAATCCCCTCCTCTCCACCCCTATATACTTCGGTATTTTTTTCGCATGTGGGTCTACTTAGTACGATATCTATTACCTCCTGGTTTGCCAGAAAATTGACGCCGTGCTTTTGAAAAGAGACATTAATTGAAATGATACCCGTCACTCAGCAGAACACCTATTGGTCAGGTATCAACAGATTTACAGACCAGCCTCCTGGTCTAGTGGTTAGCGCCCCCAGCTACTGATCAGGAAGTTCCGGGTTCGTTTCCCGGTCACCATGATCTGGGTAGTTATACTTAAGCTAGATTTAAGATTTCCACTGGCTCAATACCTTCATAATCACTATCGTGACGTCATCTAATGGTAGGTATGACGTGTAGACAACCTCCGAGGTGTATCCTGAGCAACGTTCTGAACGTGCCACAAGAGCAGTAGTTCCCAACCAGTGGTCCGCGAGAGCCTCGGGAGTGGTCCACGAGTCAAAGTGTCCACCCCAAAAACAAGCAAAATTTGAGATACAGCTGGCCTATCTCATGGATATTTTCTCCCATTTTAATCACCTAAATTTGCAGCTACAGCATTCTGGAAATGAAAAGTTGGAAGGTGTCACCAACATTTTTGTGTTTGAAGACAAACTTCGGGTATTTCTGCGCAAAATTGATCTGTGGCTTGACAAAGTTCAAGAGAAATACTATTCAGAATTTTTGACGTTGAAAGCCCATGCTCACGATAAAAACTAGGCTACCGTCACAGATGAGGTCCAACAGAACGTGTTGTGTCACTTGCAAATACTCAAGAACAAATTCACACGCTATTTTCCAGAATATGGCAAAAATGAAAATGAATTAATTAATAAACTAATTCAAAATCCTTTCAGTGTCAAGCCCAAGGACCTTCCTGATGAAATCCAAGAAGAGGTGATCGAACTTAAAAAACGATAGTAGCTTCATGGACTCGTTTGAATCTGGTGTAAACATGGAAGAGCTGTGTAAGAAGGCGATATCTTACCCAAATATTCAGCGAGCCGCCTTACGGTATCTTATGTTTTCGACAACCTTTGTGTGAACATGGATTCACTACTGTACTTTTAATCAAAAACAAGCAAAGAAATCGGCTGGACACAAGCAATGACATGAGATTAGCTTTGAGCAAGAGTATAACCCCAAGAATTCTCAGTTGGTGAAACAAATTCAAATTAAAAAATCACAATGAAAATCTTAAGAAATACAATGAGTTAATTTTACTTTTTATTTTATCTAACATTCTAACATGTTTTTAAAACATATTTCCTTATGAAAAAAGTATTGTAAAAATTTGTTATTTTTAGTAATACAAGTATAATAATAATAATGAATTTAACTTAGTTGCCTGAAGTTCCTAGGCTAGGGGAAGGATGTTGACCGGGGGTAGGGGAGGAGTGGTCCACGCTCTATTCAATTTTCGACCGAGTGGTCCGCGGCCACTTTAAGGTTGGGAACCAGTGCACTAGGGTAACTAAAAGTCTACATACACAGGTGACAGAACTATATACTGTATCTCTCACTGTCAAATATGTCATAAGCTAAAAAAAAGAATGAAATATCCCACGTGAGGTATAAGAGTTTATGACTGGTCAAATGGGCGACCAAGTGAATGAGAACATACCACAGGAACAATTCTAACAAACTCTGATTACATTTGACATATACCACGTCAAGGCCCCTAGTCTTGGGTTTCCAAGGATCAAAATTAGGCGTTTTAAGCCCCTTACATACTTATTTGTGGTACTTATTTTTGCTTCGCACGGGTATTAAACCCGTCCGGGTATGTTTAAACAAATTGGGGTATGGATTAGAAAGGTAGAATTTTAGAGAAAATAGGGTAAATCCCATTGTAAGATTGAATACTCCTCAAGTGCCGTGCTAAATATATTGTTTTAACACCGCGTCTTTCTACCCATTTGGGTTATATACTCATGTACTAATTACGGTCATAGTTTTAAGGATTAGGAATATTATATTTAGAGGAAGTGTTTATGCATTTACGTGGAGGGAGAGTGTAACCCAATTTTGGAAAACTTCCCTCAGTACACCCGACCAAGATTCTAACATTGATTACTACGCCGTCGGTGGTCTAGTCTTACTGCGAGAATAGCGCCTTAAACCATGCGGTTACTGAAGTGGTTCCGCTGTACTAAATAGCCTACAAGACGACACCTGCCTGGACAAGAATAGAATGGGCCAGTTTCAAATGCGAAACTAGCCCACTTCATTCTGGTCTAGGCAGGTGTCGTCTTGAGGTGTATTCAATTTGACTAAACTGCCTAGACGCCAATGTACGAAATAGAAAGAGAGGAAATAAAACGAGCAGTTTAACTTACGAGGCCTTTTGTTTGTCTACTGATAGCAAGCACTTCCCCTCTTCCTCTGACGAGCTTACACAGTCACTACACTATTTATGCTTTGAAAAAATAGACTTGATTTTTAAAATTACCTTTTCCTTGTTTCCTATTCTAGATGGTCATCTGCTTTCACAAGCTTTTTTAATCTACATCCTGGCAGGAAGACTCCTACAGGCTAACTTCGTGACCAAGCCAAACAAATAGCCTAGGCTGTAGAGTATTTATAAAAAAAAAATACGTTTACAAGAAAACCCACACGATAAAAATAATAATTTTGTGAGACTGTAGAACTATTTTTGGAATAATTTAAGAATTGTGGTTTTCGTTTTATCTTTAAAACTTGCTGAATAAAACGTAAATTCACTAACATGGAAAATATTATCTTGACCTGCCGTGACGTCACAGGTAGGAAAGTCCTTAAGTAGACTTGATGATATATGTACCATTGATTATTATTTTAGTAAGTTGAAAATCAAGGCTATTAAAAGCTCATTCCATAAGGGATAGGACGGCGGTGGTCACATAGTAACTGTCGTGTTGTACTGGATCGCTTGTGACTTGGATATATGGTTCTAATACGCGTCGGATGTACTGAGGGAATTTTTTTCCTTGGTGATTTCCCAATCTCCGTCCACGCAAATGTGGGTACATTTACTCTAAAATGCAACCTTGCTCATCTCTATTCAATTAGCCTAATTAATGTATGCGTATAACCGGAACGGGTAGTGGGACGTGGTGGGAGATAAGAATATGTAGGAATCAGGAGGGAAACTTAGAGGAAATGCACCCGCATCAGTCTGGAGAGTGCCTTGTAAAACCAAAGTGAAAACTCACGTGGCGTAAAGACATCCGCCCACCCCCAAGTGCACATTGCTGAAATTCGAACCCTTGATCTCCCCGCAGGCCCTTTGAAGAGGATAGGGGGGGGGGGGTCCAGTGGTACATATAACCTGGGCCCGGGCGTCTAAGAGGGGCCTGGCAATTTCCTGGGATCTCAGAAAATATTTGCATATATTGAAGACTAACAGTCACATTTACACAACCAGTACTATTACTAAATTATTAGTAGAGGTAATTTTTTTCCCCTTTTTTTTAGATATAAAAATATAAACTAAATATCTATTTTTTGTCTTATTTCTTTTCTTTATTTCAGATAGTATTAATCAATTCCATTTTTTAGATAAGATAATTGAAAAATGGAAGGGAGCCCCCAAAAAACTTTGTACTACCTGATAAAATTCTCCTCAGAGGCCCTGCCACCCCGTCACCAATAATCCAGTCTACTGCGAAACTAACGCTCCAGACTATGTGACCCCCTGGTTTGGCTGCTGTAACACACACACAAGGAACTGTGGGTCCTGAGTCCGAACAGTCTCTGTGTTTAAGTGCAAGTAAAATAAAGAACAAACCCTAAGCAAATATATATAAAAAGAGGGTTGGACTAGAATATATGCGCAGTGAAGCGAATTCTCCACTCAGACTCAACCACACTTCACAGTTCAATGACTTCCCCCTCCTGGTGAGTTATTACCGAAAAATACGATAAAAAAACTTCACTTTTTTTTCTGGTGTGTTTATTTTTGCCGAACCTACAAAAAAAAAACCTCCACGAAACCAATACCGAAATTTATTGCTTTTTGACCCACCTTTTTTGCATGCACCGGTTTCGTGAAGGGTAACGAAAAAGAATAGGGAAGGGGGAAATCTGTTAAAAAAAAGTAGGCTAGAAGCCCATCCACTTTAATTTCTTTAAGAGTTATCAGCGGTATGGGTTTTTTCTTTCTCTCATCACTAGAAGAAGCGAGGGTCCCATTAAAAGGATTACAGGGTGTTGCCAATGGTTCCTATCCACCATTGTTTAAATCTATTGCCCCCTAGCCCCCTTCCCCCCACCACGGAAATGTAGTGACCTAACACCCTCTTCGGGGGAGGAAAACAACACCACTCGAAAAAGATAGAGGGAAGAGGGGGGACTGTGCACCCCCTCAACCCCTGGGGAGAGGGTGTGAGTAATCACCCTGAAACATAGGACACGCGAGACGAGACTAATTGCATTCAGTCAGGGCCTCATGCTCATCTAAAATATGGATACACTTTTTTTAGGGGTTGACATATTTACTGTAAAAGAATTTGAAGATTGCGTGTGAAAATAATAAACAGGATAAGGGTGGACACGCTAGCCACATTAACACAAATTAGGGGTGTTTTTGTGTTGCTTGTTTAGGGTTACATTTGGAGCGATTAATTATTTATTGACGAGGCTACAAACTATCCCAATATAAGGTCAAGTGATGCTGCGAGTGACTGTCCAGTTGTTTATTGAGAACTGACAGCCTGTACCCTGATTTTTGTGGAAGGAACAGTTTAAAAATTTCAAATATATTTCTCAGTAGTCAACACTGATAACATTTTACTATTATTATTTGTGTGATTTTATAGGTATTGATAGTATCTATCAAAAGTGACAACTGCAAACTTAACTAAGGGGTATATATATATATATGAACAATTACCTTTCGTTACCCGGACATTTAGCTCTTAATGATCAACAGAAATATGTGGATTTTTGTACTTTTCAATATTTCGGAGATTAATCTCCTAGTCTATTTATATATTCACTTTAGTAGCTACCAGAAGATACTGAATGTTCTTCTTACCTAAAGCAGCGTATAAACTCAGATTAATCTCAGAAATATTGAAAAGTACAAAAATCCACATATTTATGTTGATCAGTAAGAGCTAAATGTCCGGGAAACAAAGAGTAACTGGTATAGGAGCATATAATGTATCTTTGTGAATAGAATGATGTCATTGAATAGGGGGTAAGGGGGGCACAACACAAAATATAATTGTATTGACATTTGTATTTTCCTCTTCCCCTGTTTGTCCTCCTACTGTTGAACAGCTCCACCTAGGAAGTTTGTAAACTAACTTGGTTTCAGAAGTTAATGGATTTTTGCTCGAATATTCCCAATATCTAAAGGGTATTTCCTCAACGAATATTACTCATGAATATGATTTAATCTTTTGCTGTAGCTTATTACCCACGCTAATGGAATAAGACATTTTCGTGGAGGGAAAGTTGAGTTGGAAATTATTTAGGGGAAAAAAACACCTTTAGTACATCCGGTTGGGATTTGAAACACCGACCTCCCCGTCATAGACAAACCAGACAAGATGAGACGGATGTCTTTGTTCGTGCCATCTTTCGTGAAGTTTTGAAATAATCAGTTTGTGTTTTCAATCTTTCAACATTATTAATTTTCACGTTCGTCGGAAGTTTGTTTCGGTATTACATTACTGTTAAACAACGCTATAATAACATGTCAGAATATTAAATGAACTTCATAAATTAACTGCCTCATATACCACGCACAGATACAACAATAGAAATTACAAGACCGTAAATTCTCATGTGTTTTTTTTCTGTTTTTTTTAAACAAATAATATAACGCATATAATGATTCTCCCTCTTTCACCATTTACTGTTTCCGGTGCATGTAAAAACTAGCGACGTGACGATGCACTTTATAATTTTGGAAAGCTCTCTGACTGGCAAAAAATAGATGCGTCCACATTTTTAGACTGTAGTTTCGTTTCCGACCACTGACCACAGTCATGCAAAACAGATACTTATCATCATATGGAGTTGTGAATTCAGTAAAGAGAATTGAAGTTGAATCGTCAAATGTTTAGCCTAATTTTATAGGAAAGGTTTTTTTATATGAAATACAAATTTTTTCAGTCAAAATAGATTAAATGCTTTATTTGATTAGTATTTTTTTTAGGTAATCGAAAGTGTCAGCTGCAGCTTGCATGACCTGACATATGAATACGTTAAAGTAGATCTAGTAACCCAATTTGGTGGTCGAATGATCTAAGGCGTCACTCTCGAAATGGACTGGACTGCTGATGACGGGAAGATTGAGGTTTGAATCCAGGTCAGTTGTGCTGAGAGTGGTTTATTCTAAATAGTTTTCAACTCTCCCTCCTCTCAAATTAGAGTACAATTCATATACATCCATCCCTACGCACATTATTGCAGGACATACACATGCGTAGGTCTATAACCCGTACAGCCAGTGACACACGGTGACAATGACATACCTTTCTTTCAGTGATAATTGGACTGTACATACTCACCAAGAAGTGACAAGCATAGCGAATAAAAGTGATGCTTTAAAAACTTGAATAACGAATATCTCTCCACCAGTACCGCTAGTGTTTTCCAACCTTAGTAAATATTTATCTGGCGGTCACTTTACCTTTATCTCCCCTCCTACCCAACACGTGACTTTGAAAGAAAGGATGAATAGAAGATAACACCTCAGTCACATAAGCATACTAGCGCTTTCTAGCGGAGGGATATGGAACTAATTTTAAAATCTCAACCAGCCTTATCTACTTAAGTCAATTTTGTAACGTTTTCTTTGAGTACATTTATTCTATGGTTAAACTCGTGAAATGAGGTTTTGTTTAAGATAATTAATTCAATTATATAAAGTAGATTCGTGTGTTTTTAAGGGCTTATTTAAAGTTTATGTATAATTAAATGTCGTCAATGTTTCTTAGTAATTAGGAGTGGGTAAAAAAATTCCGTGTCTAATTTTTTTTAAATTACATGTTATACAAAAAAATTTTTTTTTTCTGATTTGATATTGAGTTTTTATAAAGTTTGTGAAGCTGTAATAGATAAATTCTCCCTAAAACTATTCAAATATTATTAGACAATAAGTTGATCTCACATGACCATCACAGACTTTGCCCTAAATCAGGGGTCCCCAAATTGTGTATCGCGACGCCCTAGGGCGTCAGTCATCACCGGCCTTGGTTCGGGGCGTTGCGGCCATAAGGACAAACTAAAACTTATAATGTATATATAGTGGAATGCAACATGCAAATTTTCAATGCGTGTACTCGTACATATTTTAAAGAATGGAATAAATCATACAAAAAAAACGCATGTCCACTCTAATTCCTTCTTATTCACTTCTGTAATATTTGTCTAATTTGGTATTTTTACATGAAAAATAATACAAGCTGAGGTGAATTACAATTTTTTTAAATGTCACCAAATCGAATTTGGACATTAAAAAATATATATTGGGTTCAGGGGCATCGCGTGAAAACTCTGACATGTGAAGGGTGTGGTCTCAAAAAGTTTGGGAGCCTCTGGATGAATGATGAATGATCATAAGATTGGGATGAATAATGAATAGCTCAGTGGTAGATAGTTAGTGCGTGCCAAAAGTCCCGTGTTTGATTCCTGCTTCAAGATGGGAATGCAGGGAACGAGGGAGAAGATAGGTGTTTTTGCAGTTTTTATAGCAACACATTTGTTTTGGTCAAATTGACTCAACTATTGCTCCAGTAGAAACATAGAGTTTTATTTTTTTCCACGTGATGACCACAACAGCTCTTAAATATATGTCAGGGGTGTCCTGAAACTTCATGACAACTTTTTATCTTCATTTAAAATGTTTCTCATCTAATGTTGCTATGCTCATGACAGATATTCAACAAATGTTGACATCACTATGCGAAGAAAATTATAATCTATGTTTCTACTTAAGTAATATTTGATTTATTTTGACCAAACAATTTTTTTGCTATAAACACTGAAAATATACTGTCCTTTTCTCACGTTACTTGCACTCCCACCTTAAAGTATAATTTTTTAAACTATATTTAAATTATTAAACAAGTTGGGTTAGTTTTCTTATAAAATGTATCATGTAACTTACTGATAATTAAATGTAACAATTTTATATCGACGATTAATAATTAGTGTGATTCGAAAATAATTAATTTTATTTATTTAACGTGCACTTTCTATCAGCACATGACTTATAAACTAACTTAAGCCTAGAACAGACACAACATCCAGTCCCCCGGAGTTTAATTCATCACTGTGAAAGGGGTACTCTACATTTAACCAATGATACATCTTTAGGCCATGCCAGGAATCGAACCCGGTATCCTGAGCTCAAAATACAGTCATTCAACCGAATGAGTTAAGGTGTCGTGCAAATGAATAATGGGCGAATTAATCACATATTTGTAAAGTTCATCGTGAAATAAAGTTAAACAAAACATAGTCCCTTCTAGTCGGCGATTCGTGGTTCCATCACAAGAGTATATACACAATTACCCCCCCTCCCCCTAAAAAAATAGGAAAGTCAGTCACGCAAGTATAATATTAATATTTATATGAACTCTCTTTAGTACAATTTGTGGTCAACAAATTGTGAAAATCTTCCACAAAAACGTTCTGCCAAAAAAAACATAAAAAAATAACGTGACCATTAAGTTTTATTTCTTCCGAGTAGGCCTATTTCATTATAGGGTTTAAAAAATACTAAATAATTTACTTACTAATTTAAAACATCCCTCTACCCCACCCCATCGCCCCTTTTTTCCCTTAATTATTTTAAGCTCTCCTACAAAATGTCATATATAAAAGGACCCGTACAAAAAAAATGATAAAGAGTTACGGTCTGAAGGCTGGTTTCGCCGGTAGGTGGTTTAAATGTTGTGAATCCTTGTGATATATCTTGATCAACAGTGTGTATTATTCACTTCAAGATTCAAACACGAAGCTATTAGCAATCCCTTTGTTAGAGAAATAACGCCGAAACATTAGCGTATTGTTTCTGGGAATAGAACTGTTTATGATTATATCGCAGATCGGCGAAATAGAGAAACAATTAAAAATCATAGCACGGCTACCTGCATTGCCGCCCACGCGGACAATGGTGTCAGTATCGTTTTGTCAGGTTTTCCATCATTGACGAAGTGGGTCTGGGTGTTCGTATCTCGGTCTGGTGTCTTTCCTGGATGATATAGGTGTAAAAAGTCGCTTTTTACATTTATAAACGAGTTCAAATCGAATACAGGGAATGTTCTACAAGCTTAATTGATTTATGTATATCATGCTTGAAAAAACCGACATTGTACTCATTTATTTAACTTTATTAAAAAAAATTAATATGGAAAATGTTTTATTTCACAATTAATGTTGACCTCGGTGGTCTTAAGGTAAAGTGATCGCCTCAGGAACCAATGTTCGTGAGTTTAAACCCAGTTGTGGTCAACGAATTGTTCTTGAATGACAAAAATCCGTAGCACAACTTTCTTTGGAGGGGAAGTAAAGCTGTCAGTCCCATGTCAATGGTGGCGTGTAAAAGAACTCTGGAAGTTATGTGAAAATACATTTCCTGACAAAATTGGTGGACCCTTTCCCTCTAGCTCATAGAAATTCTCGTATTCTTATACAATTAATCGGTTCAGAAAGTGCACGTTAAATACTGCCAATAAATAAATAATTAAATTTATTGCACAAATATTTATAATATTTCATTCTAAGTATATGAATAAAAAATATTATCACAACATACCAATTAATCACCTAAAATGTATTTGATATGAATATTTATATGTCATGTACACTCCGTTTACCATGGAAGCTAGTAGTCGTCTCACCTTGTTGGATTACACTATGGCCCCATCTTAAAAGCCACACCATAGCGGAACAAAGCAAGCCTTTCAGGGTAAACAAAGAGTAAATTACATAACAGTGAAATTTTTAACTTAAATTAATATTTTAGCTGTAAATATTTTTACTGGTGAAGCTTTGTAGCCAAGGGTGTGGAAACGTGTAGTTCATGGGGGTTCGTACAGCCCCCACCCCCTTGAAATTTGATGGACCACCCCTGGGGGTTCATATATAGGCTTACATATATAAACTTTTATTGAATACATTTTTCTAGCGGACCCCACTTAGAAAATTTAGGTTTCTACTCCCTTGTTCGTAACTGTCGAAGCAGTTTTTTTTTTCCTAAGCGTATTCGAAATTAAGATTTTTTTCGAAGCCAAGCTGACATTATTTGAACCTTCGTAGACCCTTACTAAATGGCTTCACACACTCCCTTGACGCAAATGCGAGTACAATTCCTTTATATTCTATCTTCCTCGTCCTTGTACTCCATCAGTATAAATATTTAAATAGCCTGGATGTTTAGTAAGACGTGGAGGGTGGTAAAAGAATATAGCATTTTGTAAAACATCAATGTTTTGTTTTACAGAGATTCACAACTTGTGAATGTGTGAAATGCCAGGCCTCCGCCGTGGTTCGGATCCCACGTTAAACTTTAGGTCCTCCCTTTCATCTCACAATCACCCTACCATTACACATTAGCGTAAGTGGGTATAACCCGGACGGGTAGTAAGACGCGGTGCTAATAATAATACTTTACAGAAATTGTTTATTACATTTGAACAGCAATGAAACATAAATCATTATAAAATTAGTCTTCATTGTCACAAAAATATTTTTCTGATATTAAAGATTTTTTTAGTAAACGTATTTAAAAAATCATCAATCGCTCATTTTATTTGGTCTATTTGCGGAAATGTTATGATGTAGATTAAAAAGTCTGTGGTAGCATACGTCTAACTAGAATAAGAAACAAGAACAAAGTAGTTTTAAAATTCAAGTCAATGCTTTCCATGAGCAAATGGTAGAGTTAGTTGCTCATTTTCTTCCCTTTCTTTCTATTTCTTACAGTGGCGTCTAAGTGTGATAGTGCCTAGAGTGCGTCGAGTTAAGATGCAACCCGCTTCGCAAAATAGCTTCGAATTCACCCAAGTAGGCAATGTCGTTCAACAAAGATAAAGTTCATTAGCGCTTAAAACAGCATTCCTATTTATTTCTGAATCATATACGATAGCTTATCAATAGCGCCTCTTGCTACTTAAATTAAGGGTCCGAGATTCTGTTAGAACTAATTGTAAACATCGCTGTTGTGAATATGTAACACATTTATTATGCAGACGACGCGAATGTTACCACGGCGAGAACGTAGCTAGTGGTTGTTAGCTGTAAACTTTTGAGAACACGGATGGCAAGGTGGTTGCACCACTTCTTCACGAATACAAACATTTTTTAAAAGTAACGAGTTTAGACTCTTCCTTTGAACGACGTGGAATGGCCGACAATAAAGAGGTAAATTAGAGCATTATTCATAGTAAACCGACTGAGCCACTGGCGTACAGATATACCGGTTCTTTGTGGGAAAAAAAAGAAGAATATTCNTTTTTTTTTTTTTTTTTTTTTCCTAATGGAGAATTTGTAGCGCGTGTGAAAGTTAATCGTGATGTACACTTTTGGTTGTTCCTAACGGTAATTGTGAACGAACTATCATGATTTGATTGATTCCCAGCTACGAGGGGGGTGGAGGGGTCGGGACGGAGGGTGGAAAAATGGTTAGTCCTCACGCAAACACTTGACAGTCCATCGCATTATGAGGAGAAACAGTCGATACATATCTTCTTTTACCATCAACTCGATTACATTACTAGCCATGAACATTTCTCTGATTGCCTATACACCAGGGGTGGGCAAATGGTCGATCTCGCGACAATGTTCAGTCGATCGCACATGGCGCTGTCAATAAACTACGTGGCATACCGGTTGAGGGGGAGGAGGGAAATAGTGCTCGGCGTGACCAAGCGTGACGAGGAGAATCAGATAATGGGTGTCGTCACAATACGGTTAAGCGTATTGGGCAGCGTTCTTTAAATAAACTCGACTGCGTGCACGCTTAAAACAAACAAACAAACAAACAAACGATAAACTCATCGACTTCGATCGTCGATTTTGGCGAACACGTACGAACACGTTTCAATAAAAGGGTTATATAGGCTATACATATAAAAATACTATTTAAATAGGGGTGAGGGTGGGTGCGTGAGTGTGTGACGTAATATTAGAATAAGGGCTTGCAAAATTGTAACAATGTGTGACAAGAGGTGGAAGGGGGTGGGAGGGATCAAAACAAATTAGTGTGACTTAATTTATGAACAACCTCTAAGGAAATTACATCGTTATTACAAGTCAAGTTGTTTCTTTTTATCTCGCAAATATGCCAAGTACTTTAAAATAATATTTTAATGTGACCAAAATAACCTTGATTGGTCATAGTCGGTACTAATTAGTTTAAAAATGACACCTGAACACGGGAATCGAACCTTTGACCTTGACTTAATACGCCAATACTCTACCAATGAGCTATCCAGGATTCGTCCAGTATTTAAGGTCATTCTTCACTATTAATTTAAGGCTGAGTATTGCATCGCATCGGCGTGCTAAGTCAATAGTCCCGGGTTCGATTACCGTGTTCAGGTGTCATTTTTAGACCAATTTAAATTAACTAGGAGTTGTGTTCTTCTTGACACGGACAGTGCGTAGTTACATTGATTTGCAGCCAGTTAGTTGAGATTCCGAAGCTATTTTACGAATCGGGCTGCATCTTAACTTGACGCACCTAAGCAGTCTAAGCGCTAGCACACTTAGACACGAATGTACAAAATAAAAAGAGAGGGAAACAATGAGAAATTAACCCTGAAAGGGCTCTTGTCTATGTGCTGATAGCCCTTTCCCTCTTCCTCTGACGAGTTTCCACAATCACTTTAATATTCGCACCTTGAAAACATTGATTTACTTGTTAAAACTACCTTTTCTTTGTTCCTTATTCTAGATAGTCAGTTGCTAGCTATCACGGACTATTTTAATCTATCTCCTGGCAGGAAGTCTCCTACAGGACATTTTCGTGACCAAGACCAATAACCTAAGTTGTAGAGGATTTATAAAAAATACACTTTTAAAAAACTACTTGAAGATAAAAATAATGTTATGACATTATAGGATTATTTTATAATTATTTAAGAATTTATGATTTTGGTTTCAACGTTATATCTTTAAAACTCGCTGAATAAACCGTAAGTTCATTAACATGACCGTGATGTCACAGGTAGGAGACGTCCCTAACAGTACATGAGTTTGTTGTTCACTGGAATAAACATAAAACTATTTTCTGTGACACCATACGTCAATACAGGGTAGGGAGTGGTGGTAACTGACAGCTAGTAGAAGCTAACAGATCTACTCTCATATATCCATACGCCAAATCATATGATCTGCAAGACCATATGTTGAGCGGCTATAATTTTTTTGCAGTCAAAACATCCACCACAATACGATTTATTTATAATTATTTTAATTAACCCTTTTTACATGATTAAAATACAAACTTATGAAAATTATCATTTAGACCTTTCTTTTTTTGTGGAATCGATGTCTGTGGTTCACTTAAAAATGATTTACAAACAAGAACTTCTAAAAGGCTGTTTTCTCTTCATACATAAATATGGCGAACCAAACTAAATGAGCACGGTTGATGATGTAACACAAACCTTATTGGGTTGTATTCATGTGACTGTGTTAACAAAATAAAAACTGGTATTTCAAACTAGTATTTGGTATGGCTCTTTTTCTAAGTTATAAAAATACATTTATATATTATATAATTATTTATACTGGCCAGTTATAAGAATATTCGTGTGACTATAATAATTTTTAATTTATTATTTCATGTACTATATAATACATCTTATTAATACAACCACAAAACAAAAAAGTAATAGTTTTATTAATATTTATTGCTAATTAGATTAATCATAAAGGATTCAATTATGCATTTATCCTTGGGAAGTATTATTAAAATCGTTTGATAACACTTTTCATGGATAATATTATATCTAGTATAGTTAAGGACATAATAACCATTTCAGGTGACCTGGCGGTCTAGGGGTAAGGTGTCAGACTTCTGTGCTGGCGGTTCGGGGTTCAATCCTCGGTCCCGGCACAGATTTATGATTACCAAACCCTTCCTTCACCTCTGACAAGACGTGTATTAATCACAACTTGTGAATGTGGGGAATGCCAGGCCTCCACCATGGTTCGGATTTCACGTTAAACTGTAGGTCCTCCATTTCATCTCACAATCACCCTACCATTACTCATTAGCGTAAGTGCGTATAACCCGAACGGGTAGTAAGACGCGGTGCTAATAATAATAATAATAATAATAATAATAATAATAATAACCATTTCCCAATAGTTTGAAATTATTGACTTTCAACCAATGTTTGCAATACAAAATCTTCTGATAATTGTCAGAAGCCATCACTCCTACGTTGGCTAACTGTACCTTTGGGTATACATATTTTACTTTGCGCCTTACAAACTATAAGACTGTCCCGCTTAGCGCGTGTGTACGATAAGTGGAAGGCAATCATGGCGCTGACCGAATGAATGTTTACATTTGACCGGAGAGCAACAAAGCAAAATGTTTGTTGTGCAACCGTTTATTAAAGACGTCACCTAATTGTTACGTCACGGCAGGTCAAGATAGAATCTCCCACGTTAGTGAAATTACGTTATACGCAGCGAGTTTTAAAGATATAACGTTGAAACAAAAAACATAAATTCTCAAATGATTCTAAAAATAGTGCTAAAGTGTCATAAAATTATTATTTTTATCTTGAAATAGTTTTTTTGTAAAATAATTTTTATAAATCATCTACAACATAGGCTATTTGCCTTAGACACTAAAATGCCCTGTAGTGATCTTTCTGCCAGGAGGTAGATTAAAAGAGTTCGTGGAAGCGTATGTATATCTATAATAGGGAACAAGGAAAAGGTAGTTTTAAAAAGAAAGTTAATGTTTTCAATGTGTAAATAGTAGTGACTGTGTGAAATCGTCAGAGGAAGAGGGGAAGTGATATCAGGAGATAAACAAGAGGCCTCACAGGGTGGACTGTTCATGTCCCCCCTCTCTTTCTATTTCGTACATTGGTGTCTAAGTGTGATAGTGTTTAGAGTTCTTAGGTGGGTCAAGCTAAGATGCAAACAACTTATCAAAATAGCCTTGAAATCTCCAAGTAGGAAACGTCAGGTTTTATCAATATTCAACCTAAGTGCAGCATCTGATTGACGATGTCTCAGCCAGCAAGGCAGCCGCACGGTAATGTATTGTTTTGTATAAGTTGAATCCATCCTTTAATTTGTGTTGCCATGGAGATAAAAACCTTTCCTCATGGAAGGACACGTTCGCTTTACTAGCAGGAGTAGCGGAGAGGTTGGGGTGAAAGANGGCACGTTCGCTGTGCGAGGAGGGGTAGCGGGGAGGGTGGGGGGAAGGGGGGGGGGGGGGCGAGGCTGGCAGCAACCACTGAGGTCGTCTCGTGTGCAGGATGGGAGACGCAGGATTTAGTGGCTCGGCGGCGTTTCCGGTTGCAAATTAGCGGGCGCATACGTTGCTTGGAGCGAATAGATTGGGCAGGGAAGGGAGGAGGCCACGACCATTACAATAATGAGGCCACTTCCTAAAAACCCATCCCATCCCTTGCATTTGAAGGGGGAGGATTTCCAATTCATGGGCCTGCCAGAAGTAGGTTTTATTTGTGAAAAGTGTGGTAGGAGGGATTAGGGGTAGGGAGATTTCTTTGATGAACGAGATGTGGAAAGGGAAAACCTGGTTTGAGGTGGAGAAAGGTCGATAACCCTTGAAGTGTAAAAAAAAAAGTTGTGTAGGCTTTTTTTAAGTGTGTCCTTGGTGGCTTGCAGCGGTTGTTATGTGCGTGTTGGAAACTAAAACAAAATAAATATATATTATATACCAGTGAATCGTTGCAGCGATGACTGCAGATTATCGCTATAAAATGTATTTAAAACTTTTTACTGTGAAAAGTTCCATAGAATTAGGTCTCGCTCGACTTTATAGCTAATGTGGGAGTGTAGGGGACGCGAGAAAAGACCAGTGTTTGTGCAATTTTTTTTTAGCAAAACGTTTTTCTGATCAAAGTAAATCAAATATTGCCCCAGTAGAAACATTTAGTTTAATTTTCTTCAGATGATGATATAAACTGTTGTTGAATATTTGTCAAGGTGTCCTGGAATTCAATGACAACTTTTTCTCATCATTTAAAAAGTTTCTCATCTAATGCTGTTGTGCTATTTATAGATATTACAATTTGTCCACAAGGCGTTATCAAACTTTGTCACTATTTCAGAATAAGAAGCTATTATAAAATTGATTGATGACTAGCGCACCAGATTCTCAAACCCCAAATCATTACAAAGGGCTAATTTTTTTCCAAAATTGGGTGTCCCAAAATTATTTCCAAGTGATTGTTTAAGCAATCTTTTATTCTGTTATTAATACTATTACTATGTTTATTTTTTAGCACCGCGTCCTACTACCCATTCGGTCTATACGCACTTATGCTAATGTGTAATGGTGAGATTAAATGGAGGACCTACAATTTAACGTGGAATCCGAGACACGATGAAGGCCTGGCATTCCCCACATTCACAAGCTGTGATTAATACACGTCTTATCAGAGGTGAATTTATTCTGTTAAGTTATGGATTTTTTTTAGTATTGCATCCTACTAACCTTTCGAAGTATATGCCCTATGTACTAATTCTGCTAATGTGTTAAGGATGAGGAAGTTTGAATTTAGAGGAAATTTACCCGAATTTGCGTAGAGAGAAAGTGTAAAACCATTTGGAAAAAACTATTTTACTACACCCAACTGGGATCTGAAAGCAGATTATCCCGTCAAAGAAAGTTAGTTGTCTTTGCAAGAGGGACGCATTAGGGTAATGATTTTCAACCTTTTTCAAGTCAAAGTGATAAAGTTGTCAAGGTACAACATCAGTGTTTTTGAGGAGATTTTTTAAAAATAACGAGTACTAACATTGCATTTAAAAATTAATGACCGCCTCCGTGGTCTGAGCTTCTGATTAGAAATCCAGAGGTACCGGGTTCGATCCATGAAGGTTCTATGGAACAATTGGTCTGAAACCAAGTCAAACTCAGCCTTGTGAGGACAAATAAGGAGTTACTCAAATAAATAAGTAGTGGATCTGGTCTATAAAACAAATTAACATGGGAGGGTTCATTGTGCTGACCACATGACACCCTATATCCGCAAATGTTGTCACTATCTTCGCCAACATACGGAGGGTGCCAACATACGGGTAGTATAGCTCGCTTGCGGGCTGACGTCATGGAATGGTTTTTAAGTTATGTTGGTCATGGATAATTATTTTTATTCCTCACTTTTTGATCTTCCCCCAAACTCCCGTGGCACAGCTGCTGACCCTTCATGGCCCACCGGTTGAAAAGTGCAGCCTTTGACAAATCGACCACGGAAGTGGACTTAATCTACATTTAAGTGGTTTTCTAGTCTACGTTTAATGTCCCTTTGTTTTATAATCTACTGGTGTTAAGTCATACAGATAAAATTAATTTGCAAAATTTACAAACTTCCTTTCTCCGTATTAGCTTTGACACTAGATAAAACTTTTTTTTATTCCACCCGATAGAGAGTAAAGAAGTCCGAACCCCCCCGTGATTTGATAAAAGCTGGCATGACTAACCTGGCGCGCTCACCCAATGTACGGATGAATCATGAACTTCTCTCCCGCGCTCACCCGGTGCGCGGATGAATCATGGACTTGACTCGCTGCCGCTCTCGGTAGTCTACGTAACAAAGGGCTAAGTCACTCGGAGAAGTCTCACGTGGCGGGAAGATGGCGAACCAATGTCATCTTGTCGGGGGTCTGATGAGTCTGGAAGGGAAGGAGAGCCAAGATCCCGAGTTTGTAAAGTTTTTATAGCAAAACACATTTTTTTAATCGAATAAATTGAAAAATGACACCTGGACACGGTAATCGAACCCGGGACTTTTGGCTTAGCACATAATAAAATATGAGTGAAGACTGACCTTGATCACGGAGCCATCCCTGGATAGCTCAGTGGTAGAGAGTATTGGGTCGCAAAGGACTCAGTTTAGATTTCCATGTCCAGCTGTCATTTTTCAATTTTTTCGAGTATAATCGAGATAAGGCTGATTTCCATAATTATAATCATTCACCCCCCCAAATTACGCCTTTTATATAGTCTATCATTATTTGTATTGCGTTGCTTTCTTTCACTTTTACTTTCTCTCGACGCTTCAGAGAGAACGTATTGTAATAGTAAAAAAAACCTCGAATTTTGATAAATGTTGACGTTTCATGACCCATGAACAAAAAAAAAGTAGTTTTTGCGATGCCCTCTGTCCATTTGTAGCCGGAACTATTTTACCGATTCGGTTAAAAATTGCTATCTGGGGTTCTCGTAAAATCCCCCGAGTGGTTTTTGGAATTAGACACCTAAACTTAAAAATAAGAGTAGTTTACTGAAGGGTTAAAAGAGAGAGTGAGAGAAAATGTTTTTCTCATAATTATTCTAACGATTTTGATTAATTTTTTTATCCATGTACTGTTTATCATTATAAACAAGATGGTGATTCTCATTTTCTTATGAAAATGACTTTAAGCCTTGAGAGTACTTTACATGAGAATGATTTTCCAATTTTCATAACTTCTCCGCAACCATTTGGGATATGAAATAACTTATGATTGTAAGGTTGTAGTACTATTAAATATATACATATTTTATTTGAAATATATTTTCATACACCCAACGATTACTTTACTTCCATACCTCGTGCGAGTCGGGAGCTGAGTTGGGCCTGCCATGACGAACGCTCTTTGAAATGCTAAACAGTGTATATACAGTAGTGTCTGAGCGACAGGCAGACTGTTAGCTCTTGTTTGTGTTATTTAGTGACTCACGATACAAAACACTATCTGGAAGGGCTATTAAGTTAGACAACATTAAAAAATTACTTTGTGGTGAATCATTCATGCATGTTCTTATCTAGGAGCTGCCTTTGGAAACGATTATTGTGTTTACTATTATAGACTTGGCTGTAAATGGCTGTTTATATTCGTCGGCCACGAGACCACGGTTTCACTTACTCCACAATTATTTAGCTAAACTAATAGAGGATTAGCATTCTAATCAAAATAATTCAAATAAACCTTGAATATCCTAACTTTCGTTATTAACTTCTGTGGTCTTATGGTAAAGTGCTCGCCTCAGGCAGGATTCGATGTTCGTGGGTTCAATCCCAGCCTGGGTCGACGGATTTTTCTTTAGCAATAAAAATCCGTAGCACAACTTCCTTTGGAGGGGGAGTTAAGCCATCAGTCGCATGTCGATTGTAGCATATACAAAAATCCTGGAAGGTTTGTGAAAATACCGTTCCCGGCAAAATTGGTAAGAACTTTCGCTCTCGCCCATTGCAATTTAATACAATCAGTTGGTCCAGAATGTACACGTTAAATACCCCAAATAAATAAATAAAATGTAATTCCTATATTTTAAAATAAATGGTACGAAACTCTGCACCGACTTTCTCACTCCATTGTTTGAAAATTGAGATATTTACTCAAAATTCGTAATATATGTGAAACAAAATAATATACACTAGCACACCCGAGAGGAAATTGCGTTATACTTACGTTAAACATTTTTTGACTTCTGGATTTAAATGTTATAACTTTCTTTTTAAAGAATTAAAGTCCTCACTATTATTTTTGGAGCAAAAAAGATCGATATAGGGTCCCAAGGGTCAATACCTCAAATTAACATTTCAACTTCCGGTTAAAATTTTCGACATTTTATAAGGGGTTGCACGTCTTATGGTTATTGCATTTTTATTAGATTCCTCATACATCTAGACCAATAGAAAAGGTAAATATTGACTATTGAGTTTAAAATGGATATAGATCATTGCTGTACAAACATTTCACCTAAGAGGTTAGAGAAAAAATAACCTAAGCTTTTTGAGAGAGTTACTTTACTTATCTTGCTAATCTATGGAATTAGAGAATTATTGCGTTAAAACTTAGGTAGTATCTCTGTACAACCAAAGCTCACAAATTTGTATTAATTTATTTTCCAATATCACAGAAACTATTGCTTTTATAAAGATATATTCCAAATACAAGTTTATTTTTATTTTTAATAGTAATACAATTTTGCAATGATGAGTTATTTAGTATCTTAAAATGTTGCGGAGATAAGGAAATTTCCACTTCTGTAAATTACTATAGAAGTCATTTTCATAAAAAGATAAAACTAGCCAATTTGTTTAAAATATTAATCAAGGCTATGAATTTGAATCAAAATCTAATTTTTCTCTTTTCGCCCCTTATTAAACTACTCTTAATTTTAGGGTTGAACAGACACAAAGACAGAAGGCATTGCTAAAACCACTTTTTAGGGTTCGGGGGTCATGAAACGTCGACATCTCGCGTTAGATTTTTTTTACGGTCACAATACTTGACCTTGACATAGTGTTCGAAAAGTTTAAAAAAAAAATATATATATATTTGCGTTTAGCTTGAAAATTATTGATTTTATAAAAATATGCTTCAAATAAAAGTTTTGTATTATAAATATCCCTACATATTTGCAATGAAAAGTAATTTCATATCTAAAATATTTTCGGATATGTGATAAAAAATTAGAATTTACGCATCAGACTGGAACACTTAAAGTCATTTTTCCGGAAAAATGAGAGTAGCCATTTTGTTTATAATATTAATTAATGCTTAGAAATGAAATTTAATCAAAATCGTTACAGCCGATTTGGATGAAATCTATTTTTTCTCTTTTTGCCCTTTAGTAAACTACCCTTAATTTTAGGGTTAGATATCCAATTCTACAACCCCCTTGGGATAACCCAATGAAAACTCTAAATACCAAGTTTTAGCCCGATCGGTAAAACAGTTTAGGCTCTAGTCCGAGGTACAGACAGACGGAAATTAAAAAACAACTTTTTCAGATTTGGGGGTAATTAAACGTTGAAATTAATCAAAACCTTGAGTTCGTTTTTTTTACGATCACAATACCTTTCTTCCAGTAAGATAGCGAGAAAGTAAAAATATTATATTTGTTTGAGGAAGGCTAGAGCTATGTTTCTAACCATTTACTTTGATCTCAGAATAAACAAATTAAGTGATTTATTTTAGCAGGGTCACAACAGGGGTTGAACCAGATCATTTTCTTAGGGGGGGAGGGGGGGTCATAATTTTAAATAACATAGTTACTTACAATGTGAGATTTCTGTTTAAAACCATTTAATAATTTCTCATTCATATTAAAGTGTTCTTCACCTAGACATTTTTGAAATTTGAATGCCTCTCAAATCTATAAAGAAGAAGAAGATAGTCTTTGCAGTGGTCTTCCTACGACAAAATTTTGAAAATTGAATTATTTAAGAAACTAGGCTATTTGGGGTGGTCCTCGCCTGAAAATTCTTCACAATGACATGCATCTAGAAGCTATTTGGAATTGTTCTTCCTTATACATTTTTGAAGTTTGGATGACCTTGGAAGCTATTTATAGCTTTCCTCCCCTGACTTTTTGTGCCAGGTATATGCCTCTAGTCTAGTGGTTATTTGAAGCGGTCTTCTCCAGCAAATTTTTATAATTTATCTGTGATATATTTTCTTGCTAAAATTTAAATCTTAATTTTGTTTTTGTACTAATTTTATAACTTTCACATGGGGGGTCAACTGACCCTTTGACCCTCCCCACCCTCCCGAATCCACCCCTGGGTTACAAAATAACATTCTAAGTTAATTGAGGATTGTTTTGATGGTTTTGAAGCTTGAGAACTGACATTACGAAAAGAATACGGCAATGTGAAAGGTCACAACAGAAAATTCAAAGATAGTTGAAGATTGTTTTAGTAGTTTAAGAGCTTCATAACTCACATTGCTATAAGAAATACCGCAGCGTGAGAGTATTTATCTTTACTTGATAGTTGGTGCCCCCTAATTAGAAGGGCTCACTAATAACTAGGGCTTTGGAATAGTGAATGAATGACCATGGATGAAAATATTACAGCTTCGTTGGGAATCAATTCACCTTGTTCCACCAGTTGACGTCAAGTTTTGGTTCTCCAGGTCTGAGTCAGAAGCGTTAGTCGCTTGTCTATTCCAGCAGGCTCGTGTTACTTTAATGACTCACCCGAATTACCGATTGATTATTCTGCTTTGAAAAGATTAACAAAAAAATAAATACATATATACCTGAGTGTGACTCACCACACAACTGTTTGTATAAATTGCCTCTTGAAATGAGGGAAAAAAAAACCCTACTTAGATACTGCCATGTCGTTTGTCGTGTACTTTCCTTCTTCTGCCACGCGGCATTTCTCAATTGTTCGCGCTGACCTCATTGGAGTGGTATATTTGGGGTCATCCCTAAACCACGTAACGCTTTTGAGAGGGGGCGTCTGCGTATAGCGTGAACAGGTAGTAAAACTTGGGGATAAAAAACAAACAAACATAATATCTGCATGACGTTACAAGAGAGGAAGGGGGAGTTATAACGTCTGTATGGTGTTACAAGGGAGGAAGGGGAAGTTATAATGTCTAAATGGTGTTACAAGGGAGGAAGGGTAAGTTATAATGTCTAAACGGTGTTACGAGGGAGGAAGGGGAAGTTATAATGTCTAAATGGTGTTACAAGGGAGGAAGGGGGAGTTATAATGTCTAAATGGTGTTACAAGGGAGGAAGGGGAAGTTATAATATCTAAATAGTGTTACAAGGGAGGAAGGGGGAGTTCTAATGTTTAAATGGTGTTACATGGGAGGAAGGGGGAGTTATAATGTCTAAATGGTGTTACAAGGGAGGAAGGGGGAGTTATAATGTCTAAATGGTGTTACAAGGGAGGAAGGGGGAGTTCTAATGTTTACATGGTGTTACATGGGAGGAAGGGGAAGTTATAATGTCTAAATGGTGTTACAAGGGAGGAAGGGGAAGTTATAATGTCTAAATGGTGTTACAAGGGAGGAAGGGGAAGTTATAATGTCTAAATGGTGTCACAAGGGAGGAAGGGGGAGCTCTAATGTGTACATGGTGTTACATGGAAGGAAGGGGGAGCTTTAATGTTTACATGGTGTTACATGGGAGGAAGGGGGAGCTCTAATGTTTACATGGTGTTACATGGGAGGAAGGGGAGCTCTAATGTTTACATGGTGTTACATGGGAGGAAGGGGGAGCTCTAATGTTTACATGGTGTTACATGGAAGGAAGGGGGAGTTATAATGTCTAAATGGTGTTACAAGGGAGGAAGGGGGAGCTCTAATGTTTACATGGTGTTACATGGGAGGAAGGGGAATTTATAATGTCTAAATGGTGTTACAAGGGAGGAAGGGGGAGCTCTAATGTCTAAATGGTGTTACATGGGAGGAAGGGGGAGCTCTAATGTTTACATGGTGTTACATGGAAGGAAGGGGGAGCTCTAATGTTTACATGGTGTTACATGGGAGGAAGGGGGAGCTCTAATGTCTAAATGGTGTTACAAGGGATGAAGGGGGAGCTCTAATGTGTACATGTGTTACATGGGAGGAAGGGGAGCTTTAATGTCTACATGGTGTTACATAGGGGTTGGGGAGCTCTAATGTTTACACGGTGTTACTTAGGGGTAGGGTGGGTACATAACAGTGTTACGTAACACAATTCCTTGTATGCCCTTTTTAAAATTATTATTATAATGTTGAAAAAATATTATTGTTCATGTTTGCGCCGTTCGTAAACCTACTTATAGATAGCTTATGAATGATAAAACCAATAATAGCATGTATTGGCTACATCAATTGGTAGCTCAATTTGTGGGAAGATCAGCCGGCACTAATGTACCGTAGTACGCCTGAATGTACTAATAGTACATCCTTTCTGTGGAGGGTCTTTCCATTTCCCGGTGAGATAGGTGATGAACGCGAATTAATATATCGGGTTAGAGCCACTGAAGATCTTAACCCGACTTAAGCCTTATTAACCAAACCCTTGTAACCATGGGAATTATTCCTCTTTCGATAAAACTCCTCTAGTAGCAGCTGGGAATCGAACCTGGGACATCTAGCCAGGGACCTGACCACTATGCTACGAGGCCGGTTAACTTCCGAATAAAGTTTTGGTATAAAATTCTTCGAAATCATTTATATTCAGGATTTAAAATGTATTTTGAGTAGCATTAAATATGAATCCTTCTTTTAGTGCGGGGAGATCGAGGTTCGAATCTCGGTCGGGTGAACTGGGGGTGGTTTTTCCTAAATGGTTTTCCACTCTCCCTACACGCAAATGCGGGTTCACTTCATCTAATTCAACCTTCCCAATTCCTAATCCATTAGAGTAATTAGTACTTAAAGCGTATAGCCCGAACGGGTAGCAAGACGTGGTGCTAAATATTATTATTATTCTTTTAGTGTTTCAAAACCTTCCCTATGAAATAATTACATTCTCTCTTGATGTGAAAAGTTACATAACACAGGATGGAGAGGGAAGGGGTGAGGCTAAATCTCTACTTGGTGATACATGGAAGGGAGGTAACGTACGAAAAAAGAAAGAAGAAAATGAACGATTCGCCCCGTGAGGCATCTTAGATTTAGAACACTTACCCTCTTCCTCTGACGAGATCCCACAGTCACTACTATTTGCACCTTGAAAACATTGACTTGTTTTTTAAAACTACCTTTTACTTGTTTCCTATTCTAGGGAGACATTTCCTTCCACGCACTTTTTTAATCAACAGCCTGGCAGGACGATTCATAGGGGACATTTTCGTGACTAATAACCAAACCAAATAATCTGAGTTGAAGATGATTTATATATTAAAAAAATACGTTCAAAAAACACTTCAAGATAAAAATAATAATTTTGTGACACTGTAGGAGTATTTTAGAATTATTTAAGAATTTACGGTTTTTGTTTCAACGCTATATCACTAAAACTCGTTGAATAAAACGGAAATTCATTTCCAAGTGAAATACGATCTTGACCTGCCGTGACGTCACAGGTAGGCAACGTCCACATTCGTTCAGTACACAGTGCAGCGACGTGCAGAGGCGTGGATCTGGTGTGTGTGTGTGCCTTTAGTCACCAAGCAGCAAAACATTTAAAATCTTTCCTAAAGAGAGTGTATTCAATTTAATATGTCTCTTGTGCCGCTGTAGCACCGCCGGCCAATACCTCTAGCGTGTTTTACCTGTTGCGGCATAACCGTGACCTACTTTTGAGGGTGAAGAAGGAATGGGGGAACGATAAAAAAAACACGTGGTTGAAGAGAAGGAGAGTAGAAGCCAGAGTAAGTGAATAAAACGTGAGTCATTGGGAAAAGATGACACATACAAAGAACGTGTATTAGTTTCCGATACATGACGGGAGGAATGTGGCAGAAATGTGCATGTAATAAAGTATTTTTCGACTTGATATGGGACGGAGTCGAGGTGAGAGAAATAGCCAAACTTTCACACTCGATATTAAACCGTGTTTCGTCCGATCAGTAAAAGAGGACAAGGCGCAGACACTGGAATGTTGATCTGATTTGAGTTGCGCTTCGCAACATAGAGTAGAAGGGTGGAACCAATCAGAGTGAAATAATCAGTTCAATTGTCTAGTTTAATAGTCCAATAGTTCGTAAATAAGAGCCAGTAGCTTAGTCGTTTGTAAATTACAGCATGTAACCCACTCGTTTGTGTATTAGAGCATGTAGCTCAGTCATTCGTCAATTACAGCATGTAGCACAGTCGTTTGCCAATGACAACATGTAGCCCGGTCGTTTGTCAACTACAGAATTTAGCTCAGTCGTTTGTCAATTACAGCATGTAGCCCAGTCATTTGCCAATTACAACATGTAGCCCAGTCGTTTGTCAATTACAACAAGTATCTCAGTCGTTTGTCAACTACAGCATGTAGCTCAGTCGTTTGTCAATTACAGCAAGTAGCTCAGTCGTTGGTGAACTACAGCATGTAGCTCAGTCGTTTGTCAATTACAGCAAGTAGCTCAGTCGGTGGTGAACTACAGCATGTAGGTAACGCAGTAGCTTGGTGTGCGGCAATAAAGGTACAGTTTAAAAAAATATTATTTTGTGCTCGTCTTGATACACAACCGGACTATCTTCATATTCATACAAATGTAGCTAGGATACGGAAGGTATAATTATATAGTAAATGTACCCAAATCTGCGCGTAGGGAGAGTGTAAAACCATTCAAGGAAAAAACAAACTCTGAAACCAAACCGGTATTTGAACCTTGACCATACCATCACTGACAAACCAGACCAGACGACGATATTGATGCCTCATTTAGATCGATGTGATGCTGTTCCAAATTAAGTTGAGTTTTTAAGTCGTGGGCTGGAGGACTGATTGCTCAATCTAACTAAATAAGTGAATTTCATAGAGAGAGTGTAAGGAGATAACGTGGCACCAATTCAGGGAAGGGGGGTCAAAGGGTCAGCTGATCCCCCTGTGGTATTTAGAAAATTAATTTTTTAAATATATATTTAGAAATAAAATACAAAAAAGTTAAATCATACAAGTTTTTATCTTTCCTAGGGGTTTGCGAATGTTCAGTTTAATCTCAAGCGAAGCAAAAATTGAAACATGCGAAGAAAAGTTGAAGCTGAAACAAAATATTTTAAATTATCTACTAATACTTCTAGAGAAAGTTTAGTAGGGAAAAAACACACTATATTATATTATTTTTATGCTGACATATCTGAGTTTATCCTTGCTTGCGTTATAGGTAGATGTAATTTAATCCCAAGTTAGTGTTAAAATACTTTTTATTGCTGTTATGTGATTATTATAATTTATTTAAATGGGTAATATTTAGTGATTTTCAAACATTTTCGTTATTTATAGAGGTTTTATTATTACTTCAAAATTTCTCAAAGATATTAAGGTTATAGTGGTTGTCGAAGTGACGAAGTCTAATCGAAGGCGTAAGGCTTCAACTTTTGACTTCGACATTTCGAAGATTTGCACACCTCTACTGAATTCCTAGTGCAGGTTGTTCACCTCTTACACCTGTCTTCAACACAAGCAATGAACCGAGTTAAAGAGGGGTGGATTGTGCTATTTTTAGAAAGACACCCCCTTCCAGTGAAAAGTACGATAATCTGTTTCAAACGTCAGAGGTAGCTGGAAATATTTACTTTTAATTAACCGGAACGATTCGTTCGAGTGGCCTTAGACTTGGAACATTTTACATGTGTGTTTCATTGTGTAGTAAAATGTTATTTATAAATATTTCGGTCTTTTTGTAATTATAATGACCTATGATAGCTATCTTTACTCTTAGGAAACTGTGAGTGGGATATTTATGTTTTGTTTTTTATGGTTACTGTGCTACTGTTTACTGTCAATGTGATACTGTGACCGTGATACTTCCTCCTGTCACTGTGATACTGTGACCGTGATACTTCCTCCTGTCACTGTGATACTGTGACTGTGATGCTTCCTCCTGCTATTCAATTTCTTGATAAATTATTGTCTTTGCTAGTTATGTGATTTGAATGCTAATATTGGCATTAAAATGTCTAAAGGAAAAGAACAGACAGATTTATTTTGTTTTTTCAAGAAAAAAATCCTGAACCAACTGGAAACGAAACTGTGGATTTAGTTGAAAATAGTCCATCACTGAACTTAATTTGTAACTCACTCTCAACCAGTGGATCTAATTCAAATACTAAAATCTCTATAGAAAGTGTAGGGCCAGGAAAATTTGATATTGACCACTTTATTGACGCTGACACTAATTCCGATGACTTAAAATATCACATACATAGTAGAACCGTGGGCTCCACCACTAAGTTACAAGTTCCCTAATGTTGTTCAGTCAGGAAGTATTAGAAATTTTCAAAAATCATGACTTACAAGTTTGGTTGACGTACAGTTCCAAGGACAATGGCGCTTAATGTATTGCATGCGTACTTTTAGGATCAAAGAAAGGAGGTAGGAGTAGAATATCTCTCGGAAGCTTTGTACTCATTCCGTCTCTAAACTACACAAAAGGAAATGAAATGCTTTGCAGACAAGCCTCCAATGAATATCATAAGACATCAATTATAAGATGTTCTGAATTTAAGAATACATATGAAAACAAGACACAATCAGTTGAAGTCAGATTAAACTGTGAAGTGAAAAAAAGAATGAAGAAAATCGAGCACGTTTGATACCCATGATAAAGACAGTTATACTACGTGGCCGACAAAACTTTCCCCTAAGAGGTCATCGGGATGACGGTGAGCTTAGATAAAACGATAACACAGACAATGAGGGTAACTTCCGAGCACTTTTGAGATTCCGTGATAGTGATTTATAGAATCACATAAAACAGCACCTAAAAATGCAACAGTTATTAGTAAAACAACTCAGAACGAATTAATGGAAGCTTGCGGAGAAGTTATCCTTAGTAAAATAGTTAAGTCTATTAAAGCAGGGCAATTTTTTTTGTACTAGCAGATGAAACAACGAATGTCGGAACATTTGAACAAACGAGTTTTTGTATTAGATTTCTGGATATACTTTCACTTAAAATTCGAGAAGAATTCTTAGGTTTTGTGGAAGCGAGAAATCTCAGTGGTGAGGCTCTCACAAACTTACTTCTTGAAAAATTGAACCGTTTGGGACTTAAAATTGAGAATCTGCGTGGTCAAGGGTACGATGGAGGGTTTAGTATGTCTGGTAAAATCAAAGGTGTGTAAGCTCGTATGAGGGAAAAACAGCTTCTTACTATATATATGCACCAAGCTTCTCACAAACTAAATCTGTCCATTTCTAAAGCATATTCTTTAACAAGTGTAAGGAATGCTATTGTTGTGGTCAGTAACGTAACAAATTAAGTAAGAGAATCCAGTAAACGAACAGTTTTAATGAAAGCAAAAATACATTAACAATATCCTGAAGAAGCAAAGTGCAAACTCAAAACGCTTTGTGCAACGCGTTAGGTAGAACGACACGATGCATTTTTACAATTCTTACATGTTTTTGATGCAGTTGTATGTTTCCTACAAGTATTTGATGTGGGAGCACCATCATCAAAGTCAGCACTTTTACTCACCTCAGTTCTCAGGTTTCACTTTATTATAACTCTGCATATTATTTCATTTATCTTCAGTCTAACAGTCACGTTGTGTTGTCAGCTTCAAAACCCTTCGTTAGACCTGAAGAACTGCTATAATATGGTAGCAAATGTTTTAGAGACATTGAAAGATTATCGGAATAACCCCTATAAATATACAGAAGTCTATAATGAATCGGTGAATTTGTCTGAAAAACATAAAATTGACATCACTATACCAAGGACCTTTTTGACACAAACTCATGGGCCAAATGTTGCTGCATATAGTCCTGAGGAATATTATAGACTAAATGTTAACCTGCCATTTGTGGACTATCTTATTTCTGAATTGTCAGCTAGATTTTAATCAACTGGCCATGATAATATTATCACATTATATGGTTTAATACCAGAAGTTGCCAACCTTGACAGTGAACTTTTATTACAAACAGATCAAACATATGCTAATGACCTTCCTGGGACTCCGTCAGAACTTCGTGGAGAGATTGACTTATGGCAACAATGCTGGAAACGTAAATTTACGGCAGTGTGTCCATTTAATGTGATTGACAGCTTAGTGTATACTTCAGATGGTTTTTACCCAAACATTAAAGTTCTTATCCACATTTTGTCTGTTCTTCCCGTGACTACTTGCACTAGTGAGAGATCATTTTCTACCCTAAGAAGGTTAAATACATACTTAGGGTCAAATATGGATGAGGAACGATTAAATGGTTTGGCCATGTTTGATATTCACCGCAGCATTAAAGTTCATCCTGATGAAGTTTTGGAGAAATTTGCTCAAAAGAATAACAGGAAAATGTAATTAATGCATTTATAAAATATGAGGTACGTTTGAACAAGGTTTTGTATAGGTTTTCTAGTTATTATTACTATTATTATTAGTAGTAGTAGTAGTAGAAGTAGTAATAATAATTACTGTTATAAGTTACTTGCTATTGACATTATATAATATTTAATTTCTGTGGATTTCTACAGTTATTTAGGTGACTAAGCTGATAACTTGATCAGAAAAAAAAACTATCACATCGCTATAATGCATTTTAAAAAGTTTTAAAATATTCTTATTTTACCTAAATAATGAGCTTACATTGTTAGTAATTATGTTATTTATAATTATTATGAACCCCCCTATGAACATTTTCTGGATCCTCGCCTGCGTGGCATCTGATACCTGTGGTCTGTAGATGAATGGTAGAGTGCCTCAACACAAGTCTAGGGCGTCCTGGATCGATTCCAGGTGATGCCGACCAGAATATTTCCTGTCAGTGTCTGGTCCGCCCTGCAAAGTTGGTAAGAAATCAATGGGAAAATAGATCGGGGTTATAGTAGTAACAATTTTCATAGAGGTGGTTTGTAAGTCGTGTTCTCGAATACGCTGAATGTTTAAGTTAGGAGTGTAGGGGACGCGAGAAAAAGTAAGTGTTTTTGCAATTTTTATAGTAATTTTTATTTGTTAAAATAAAATAAATATTTATCCACTAGAAAAAAAGTTGTTGAATATCTGTCAAGGGTGTCTTGGAATTTAATGACAAGTTTTTCTCTTAATTTAAAAAATTTGACATCTAATGCTGCTATGCTCTAAACATATATTTAACAACCGTTAAGAGTAAATAGGATGGCTGGATAGAACAGCTAGCTGATTGGTTGAATTTGATCACGTGACCACACCCCTCACTCTCTGATTGGCCGTTGGTTTCGCCTCCCTTATACCTCTCCTCCTCCTGACCCCCATTATAGTGTTCCAAACTTGTTTATTATTGTCTCATTTGTTTTTTTATGTGTGCTCAATGGTTATTTATGTAGAAGCATTTGCTTTTTATTTATGCTCATTGGTTATTTATTCATTGATTTTTTATGTCTGGTAGGTTTGGGACGGGGCGTTGGAGTTTTTAATTTATTTATTGATGTGCAGTTCACGGCACCGGGTACTCCTTCTTCGGCATCGCTAGTGAGCGTTGGGAGCATCTTCTCTGGCCAGCCGCTTACCGAAGAGCGTGACCACCGAGCAGCTGACAGCGTATCACACCCGTAAGGCCCCTTTTACTTTTACCTCACTCCCCATCCCCCTAACATCGCCATGAATGAACTAAGTTACACTGACTGCTCCCTCTCACAAGACTCTGTTGTACTGCATTTCACTTCCCCCCTTCCCCCACTTCGTCATATCCCCTTCTCAGCGGGGGACGTCAGATGTCGCAACAACAGTAACTTGTTACAAATTTTGAAAGAGGGTGACAACGACCATGTTGAAGAATCATAAGCCCCTAAGGCCGCTTGCTGCATGGATCGTGGCCTTCTGAAGGTAGCTGGCTCAGATGTGCTTTCTAAATGCCCACTCTGGTACCAATGATTCGATTTCCCACCACCAAGAGCCTGAAATTTGGACGGCGTGCACATCGGGATTTGAACCTTTATATCTTTAGCACAACTAATGTCTTTTAGAACGAACATACTTCCTGCATACCCACCATTTTGCTGGCCAACAAGGTAGCATGTTTGCCCACATTTGCTTCAAACATCGATCACTCTCTGGCCATCTAGTAATTCCTTAGACAATGCGACCATCGATGCAAGTATAAAATGCATTGTGATGGTAGATTGCTACCCAAAAACCAGCCTCAGTACACACTCACTACAGGGATTCGAACTAAGCTCTTTATGCAAGCTTGAGATAAGAGCTGATTTTGACCAGGTGAAATGTGTAACATCATTTGCCATATATTAAAATGTGAAGTAATTAGTGTTTGCTACCCTCTTAGGGACTTGAACCCATACCTCCCTGTGAAACAGGGTGAGATGATTACCCACATTTGCGTGAACAGGGATTCGAACTAAGCTCTTCAGGTAAGCTTGAGATAAGAGCTGATTTTGACCAGGCTAAATGTGTAACAGCATTTGCCAGGGTTTGAAATGTGAAGTAATTAGCGTTTGTTGCCCTCTAAGGGACTTGCACCCTTACCTCCTTATGTCACAGGGTGAGATGTGTACCCACATTTGCGTGGACAGTGATTCGAACTGAGCTCTTCATGCAAGCGTGAGATAAGACGCTGATTTTTACCAGGCTAAATGTGCAACAGTGTTTGCTTAGTTTTGAAATGTGAAGTAATTAACATTTGTTTCCCTGGCAGGTACTCAAACCCTCTAACCCTCCCATCACAGGGCGAGATGTGTACCTGCATTTGCACTGTTGGAAAAATAACAGAACCGACGGTCCTTCAAGGATCGCTCTAGCCAGCATCGGAGAAAGATGCCCCTCCTTGGAGGGAGACCTAGCTCTAATGCGACATATTTGTAAATAGCTCAAGCTCGTGCAAATGTATCAATAATGATTGTATAAATAAAAATGAATAATTATTTGTCTTGCTTGCATATATTTCTATTTAACCTCTCTGTTTTCTCTTATATATTTTTCTTATTAATAAACATGTTTATTATTATTATTTCATTTAACAGCCAATCACCATTTTCATCATTAGAATAAGCTATAAATTATGGCTGAAATAATCATTAAAATGACTTCTTAGCATGTACTTCATCAATTTACTTTACAAATAAGAGGAGAGGGGATACAAAAATGGACTACAAAGGGACCGGCAAGATCCGTATTGTTAATCTTTGAGCAATTCTCAACTAAAATCCATAGGCGGAATTCGGTCCTTATATTTTGCATACTCACTTCCCTTTAGCACCCGGTCTATCAGACGTTTGAGGCCATTACTGTCTTATGTACCTTCTCTTTCATGCTCAGAACATTCCTACGAAAACTTTCCTAACCTTATTCTCGCCCGCCAATCATACAGGCAACGACGCTAAGGTTATGAGATATTACAACATATTTTTCAAGGTTGTAGGTTCCTGCCACCCTCAAGGGGCTGCATCCAACAGCGTGCGCCTATAAAAAGGGCGTCCCGATGGCATGCCGGCCATAACCGTGACAGTCGTCGAAGCGAACAAACATCATGGAAGGTCAAGACGTTTGCAACCGCAAAGCAAAGCCGGTAAAACCACTCACCATCACCAGTATTTTCAACAATTTGACCCCACTTGACGAAGTCGAAACCAAGCGAGTCATTGTTGGCATGAGCATGAATAACAACTTTACACCCTATGCTAATCTAGAAAAATGTGGAGGGAACTGTGCGATGTTTAATGGTACAGAGTGGCAAGAACTGGGCAGCTACACGTAGTTCATGTCAAAGTTTTTCAGCAACACGCAACCTCCTCAGAAGATTAGTCTGAATAATCATGAAATCTCTCTTAGACGCATGTGCGGTGACCATATGGTCGTCATCAGTGAGAAACAAGACGCCGGACTCAAACGGGTCGCCTATCCAGCACCTATCTGGGCGCGTCTTTGTGATGTGTGGGACCTCATCGACGTTGCCGTCGACCGCCGGAATATGTGGTAGACACCCGTCTCATGCTATTGCAACGATTTGATCGACACATTTGTTGTGGATATATGTGACACCCTAACAGAATCAGTGGATGTCATTGACCTCGAACATCCTATTGTGGAAACGCACATCACTAATCTGGATCTTAGCAGTGCCACCTACTATATACAAGTTGTCGGTTTGGAATATTACATGTTGGATTGTGAACTAAAAACAATTTTAACAATGCATCTAAGATACACTGTAGAAAGATGTATGAACGAATACATCCGGCTGTAACTACCTTAACTAACCAGGAAGCATGGTTAAAGGTCAAGGAGTTACAAGAGAATAACAGTATTTGTTTTATTTGTAATAAAACATTGGATGATACATAAATAGAATTACAAATGTAGTAATATTGTTTTAGTTCTTAATGTTGAAGTTCGAAGTTAAACATAATATTATATAAGATATTCATGATAACAGAATTTCCCAAATAATAACATTAATATAAATATAACGTCCAATAAATATTAAAAATAACAAAAGTTTGAAGTTGAAGACTTCGGTGTAAATATATATTTCCCTAGGTATAAAGCGGAAGACGTTAATACAGACATATTCCCATCTTTAAAGCCAAATTATACTAACGTTTATCGTGAGCCATTTTATGTAAACACATCAGCCCAAGAAAATTTACATGAATCTAAAGTAAATACCTTAATACCGAACATGGCGTCCCTACAATCACATATCAGTCACCCAACTACCTATCACCATGAAAAATGACGGCACGGCGTCAATATACAAAGTTCCATGGTAACTAATTGAAACAAAAATATTAATATAACACCAAAACATTTCAATATTAAATATATATATTTTTTCCAGAGCACACTAACGTAAATATGATAATATCCACCGAGCCCACCGATAACGGCGTAATGTCCCAAATGTAAATAATGAGTTTATAAACGTTTGCCAGCCTCCAGAGCTAATGACCAGACAAACCGTGCACAAGAGCCGTGATAAATACAATATGGCAAAAGGGTGATGTCTTACAACACCAACCAAGCTAGCCTGTATCTTACAATGAACAAAGTTAGAGTTAAGATTAGGCAGAAATAGACTATTGCCAAAACCTATACAAATTTAAATTGGCCATCTCTATCTGTACCGCTTAAGGTGACGTAGCTAATCCATAGTTACGTACCACGAGTCAAGCTCCCAATGTAATAAAGCATAAAGAATGCAGCCAAGGCTGGCCTCCAAGAAAAATATCCATCTGCACAAGTTGCAAACGATATAACAAAATGTGGTAAGAGCACGACTCTAAATTTGTCGACTGGCGACGAGAAAATAAAGTTCACCCATGAAGATAGATTTGGTTCCCCAATTTATCAGACCATAATAAATCGTGGCAAGAAATATATTCTACGGCCACAGCCAAAAGGAACCCATCCTAAAATTAACAATACAATTTAAACGGCCAAAAAAAAAATTAGAAAAGATTTCCCCATTCTAAGCCAAAACTGAATTTAGAATAATGCAAATAAGTCCAAGCTTAATCCGGCGCTTTCACCTTAGTTAGTCACTGATACAATGAGTCACGATGTAAAATATACATCGCGATTTATAGTCGACACAAATATCAAACAGGGCCACAGAGGGAGGGAGAAAATGGAGTGGAAGAGGGGAGACAAGCAGTGGCTTGGGAGGGATAGCGGTGAATTTAGGAGTTGCCGGAAAATCGGAGAACCATCTAAGCAGCTGAACCGGAAACTCCACCAGTCAAGTTTTTGTTTCACTTTGTTTATGAGTGGGGATTCTATCATGAGTGGAAAAGGCATGAGTCCCCACCAAGGGTCCTCTGTCAGTGACCCAATTGTCAGGCCACCGATTTTCATAGTAGCGATACCTGCAGCCACTAGTCCACCCTCGTAAGGCCATTGCTGAAGCACACCGATTTTGCCACACGACACTCCTGCCATCCCTATTCCAGATGATCCACCATGGTCGGCCCTCATCTTGTTAGATGACATAGGAAGTCTTCTTAGGGAAAGTACACAGCCTAGTGTGTCCTTTTACATTGGACCGACGCTCATGCACACACTAGATTGTTCATGATTCTCAGGCGTCACTGATTCAATAATATAATATCATATATAAAATTTTCTTAAAATATAGGAAGCAGGGGGACCCCTTTACTAATTAATTAACAACAAGAACACGGGACGAATATACTGCCCACCACACGATACACAACTAAACATTACCTCGACGCTAGTAGTAAAGGACAGGGCACTAACTCATTGTACCACTGCCTTTAAGTGGCTCACATGAGCCCGTGCCCTGTCCTTTACTGCTAGCATCGAGGTAATGTTTTGTTGTGTATCATGTGGTGGGCACTATATTTGTTTCGTGTTCTTGTTGTTAATTAATTTGTAATATAAGGTAAAAGTGTATAATACAGATTATGTATGATGTCTATGAAACCTTTAATATATGTCTTTAAAACCTTTAATGTCCCGACTTGGTTTGTTGACCCGCCAAGTGGACATCTGTCATCAGGGAAAACCTATTGTGACATCATTCAAGGTCACGATCTATTCTTGTCTCACCTTGTCTTGTCGACCCGCCAAACTGGCACCTGTCATCAGGGAAAACTCATTACCACATAGAGGGTGGGGGAGGGGTTGCGACACCAGAAAAACCCACTACCACATATGGGGTGGGGGTTTCGACACATACATCTAATGAGGGGTAGTTAGGGTAAGTGAAAGGGGCCTTGCGGCCGTGATACGCTGTCAGCTGCTCGATGGTCGCTACGCACAAGTGGCCAGCCAGAGAAGATGCTCCCAGCGCTCACTAGTGATGCCGAAAGAGGAGCGCCCAGCACCATGGACTGCACGCCAATAAATAAATAAATCAGAAACTCCAGCACCCCGTCCCAATCCTACCCAGACATAAAAAACCAATGAATAAATAACCAATGAGCACAAATAAAAAACAAATGCTCACACTTAAATAATCATTGAGCACAAATAAATAAACAAATGAGACAATAATAAACAAGTTTGGAACAGTGGAAAGGGGGTCAGGAGCAGTGGAGGGGAGGGGGAAAACCAACAGCCAATCAGAGAGTGATAGGTGTGGTCACGTGATCAAATTAAACCAATCAGTGAGCTGTTCTATCTGGCCATCCTAGCTACGGTTAAGATCACCATGTGAAGATTTTTTTTTTATTTGTTTATTTATTTAGTACCGCATCGTAATACCGGTTCGGTTTTACCTAATTTCATTGCTGAGGGAACTGCATGCTTAATATTGAGCAACAGCGTTGTCATTCTTTAGTTTTCCGTTATCAGTCTTCCTTCGAATAGACTATATATCAAATTTGGCAATGCTGGGTTGTCGTTGTTGCTAGTAGTTGGTGCTTCTTCCGCCATCACAGTCGTAAAGTTACAGCAGTCTGAGTCTCGTGTTCCTATTAGCTAGTTCAAAAACACTAACTAAATAAACACTCATATTTTATTAGTACTTTGTGTAGAAAAATATTTGTTAATGGTCACGTTAAGATTTTGTTTGTACATGTTGGTTGTATGTTTTGTTTTTTGGCCGTAAGGTTGTGGAATCATAGTTTTATGTACATATTAATATATTTATTTGAATAATAGTGTATTGTTAACGGTTGAAATATAACACAAATTATGGAATCTCCTGCTTGTTACAAAAATTATATTCAAAGAGGAAAATATTAAGTAGTAAAGAAAGGACAATGGTGTTATAAAGTCTACACCTATTTTCATTAAAACGGAACTTATTTAGTAAATCAAGCGGCAACACAGACTGCAGAGGTTACAGGTGTATATTAGAGGTTAGTAAGTAATATCTGTTAAACAAGAATTCAAAACTAATGGAAAGTTACTGGCACCAATCAAAAAAGGAAATAATTGCACTCAAATGATGCGTTTGGAATAAATATGACACTTTTACTCAAGCAGAAATTCACAGAAAGGTACATTCACTTTACCGTGACAATGAATTACCTACCCTAAAGAAAATTTAAGCTTTGATTGATATTGTTAGTGACCTTCCTAATTTTCTGATTAAGAACAAGTTAAGAATGTAATTTATAGCATTTAGTATAAAATGCATGTTGTAATATATTTGTTTGTATATTAATTATGAGGAAAAAAGCTTTAAAAATAAAATAGTTTTAAGCATAGTTACGTGGGGAATAGAAAAAGTTAATAAACTTCAATCTTGGAAAAAATATGATTGTGGAAATAGTTAATGTTTCTAGAAAAGGCTGTACACCAATAGGAAATGTTTTTGACTGTCAATTGAACCCCCCAACTTCCCTATGCCGCATTGTTTACAATGAGAGATTTCCAAATAAACCTCCCCCCCTTACCCTCCCCACACACTTCCCAACAACAGAAAGCTAAAAGGTTTGACAACCAGTAACAGAGAGAGAGCGAAGATAAATCTTTAATTCATAAGACCTGCAGTTCCCTCAGCTATGAAATTAGGTGTATACGCTTAAGTACTAATTAAGCTATTGGATTAGGAATTAGGAAGGTTGAATTTAAAGTAAGTGAACCCGCATTTTCGTGGAGGGAGAGTGGAAAACCATTAAGAGAAAAACCAGTCCACCCGACCTATATTCTAACTTCGATCTCTCCGTCCTCGGCAGTCTGGTTCTAAACGAAACAAGCGCGTTAGCCAACCACGCCACTGAGGCGGGTGTGAAGAAAATTAAATTCTATGTTTGTACTAAGAGATATTTGATTAATTTTAGCCAAAAAAGTTTTGTTATAAATATACCAGACTGCCGATGACGGAGAGACCGTGGTTCGATTCCAGTTGGGTGTACTGAGGTGGCTTATACTAAAATGGTTTTCCATTCTCTCTACGCGCAAATACAAGTACACTTACCCTGAAGTCAACATTTCTCATACCTAACCCATTAGTGTAATTAGTATATTAGCGTATAATTAGAATAGGTAGTAAGACGCAGTGCCAAAAAATTTTTACTTTATTTTTTTATAATCGTATAAAACATTCTAAAAATATAAATTTTGATCAAAATTGCTATTGCCATTTAAAAAAACAACTGATGTTAACATATCAGTATTCAGTAAACTCCCCTTAAACGTATAGTTTATTAGTAAAACGAACATTCATTTTTATTTATCACGTGAAACGCTCTAGATAGTCAATTTGAACAATATATTTACATATATATATATATATATCAGTTAGTCATTAGTAGGCCTAAACTACCCTTAATTTGAGGGATAGAATTAAAATCAAACAAATGCCCTGAGGGATGACCATTTACCATATAGTACATAAATATCAAGTTTGAACAAGATCCATTAAACTGGTTTGGTTATAGCCCCAAGGAAAGACAGAATAATTATTGTGAGACCCACTTTTTTGGGTTCAGGTATACTTAACACGTAGATATGCATCAAAATATGGAGTTAGAAAAGTTTTGCGTTCATCATAACAAACCCAACTCGGCTCTCGTGAGATTTGGGAGTAAAAGGGGTAAAAAAACACCTACGTACAATGTGTCAGAAATGTGTGCAGTGCATTCGTATTTGAACGATTACTCGACATTTTCCGTGGTGACGATGGGAGACAAAGCGACAAAGTTTCTTGTTAATAACTACAGTATGTCCCTGTAATGACAGAATGAAGATTTGTGTACAGTGCTTCTCTGTGAAGCCATTCTAAAATGGTCAAAAACCGTATTTTCCATACAGTTTTTATCCAAATAAAATTTAATATTTCTACAATGTTCAATATGGGAACCTCTATTAACTCTTTAAAATTTATGATTTCTATCCAACTGTATTACAGAGTTGATTGGCATGTGATGCACGTTCTTTATATGAGAAAGTATCTGAATACCAAACCCTCCCTTCACCTTTGACAATACATCTTGTGAATGTGGGGAATGCCAGGCCTCCACCGTGGTTCGGATTCCACGTTAAACTGTAGGTCCTCCATTTTATCTCACAATCACCCTACCATTACACATTAGCGTAAGTGCGTATAGCCCGAACGGGTAGTAAGACGCGGTGCTAATAATAATAATATATGAGAAAGTAATAACCCAGAGTAGAAGTTTCAACTCAGTGCAACTATCTATCCTATATCCTATCAGAAGTGGTCGGTGAGGTGACGATTCTTTCTCAACTTAGCTCGCATGGAGTGCGCTGTTCAGTGAACGATCGCAACAGATTGAGACACTCGCGAAGCTGGTGAATGTCAGGTTCACGGTTGTGTAACCACCAATTACTATGCGTCATTTCAAATACTTACCACAACAAATTGTGACTTTCCTGTTTATCTTCACCGTCCCGTCGCTCTTTGTCTTAAGGGGGCCGCCTTGGTAAGAGAGAAATTGCCGCGCAGACGTTCAGCTCTGACGCAATATTAATATGGTTCAAGCCTAAATGACGTAGAAAGATTCCACAAGGGCTCTTTTTCCTTAACAACCCTACAGTTTTAGTTTTATTGATATAAAAATTGGGTGAAAATGTCACATTAGCTCTCTTTAAACAACATTTTAAACATATTTGCGGAGTTATGAGACTAGTCTTGATGAAAAAGGGTTCTAGATTTAGCCTTTCTTTAACAAAAGTCATTTGTTGATAGGCTCGCAACAAACATTTTAAGATATATTAGAACAACTAGCAGCGAGCTTTCCTTTTAACCTTGAAATAAGAAGTTTCGTAGTTTTCTTTCCCCTCTTTCTTATTGTCGAGACGTCCGACACATTAGCTAAGTAACATATCTGTACACTGAGCTAAGGGTCCCGGGTTAGATTCTTGGCATGTCCAAAAAATGTAATGTTGGTGAAATTTGGGCTTCCTCTTTCTCAGTGATGAGATAACGGCCAGGGGATTTGATGCTGTGTTTGCTCTAGTTTTAAGTTAGTTTATAAGTCGTTTGCTGATATAATCAGTCGGGTCAGAATATGTATGTTAGATACCTCAGATAAAAAAAAATGACAGTATAATGGGTTTATCTAGGCGAAGGGCGAAAGGGATTATAATAGACAGAATATAGAAGTTGATCCAGAAAACGACTAAGAACATTATGTTTTAAGCCGTGTGGTCTGACAGAGATTGCTACTTTCTCGCTGACCGAGGCATGCGCCTTAACTTTACATCCAAGTAGTCTTATCTTCCGAACTTTTCATGTCTTACTATCTTCTGGGCTATCCTTGTCTTACTATCTTCTGAGCTATCCGTGTCTTACTACCTTCTGAGCTATTCGTGTCTTACTATCTTCTGGGCTATCCTTGTCTTACTATCTTCTGGGCTATCCGTGTCTTACTATCTTCCGGACTATACGTGTCTTACTACCTTCTGAGCTATCCGTGTCTTACTACCTTCTGAGCTATCCGTGTCTTACTACCTTCCAGACTATCAGTGTCTTACTACCTTCCATGCTATCCGTGTCTTACTACCATCCGGACTATCCATGGCTTACTAACTTCCAGACTATCAGTGTCTTACTACCTTCCAGACTATCAGTGTCTTACTACCTTCCATGCTATCCATGTCTTACTACCATCCGGACTATCCATGGCTTACTACCTTCCATGCTATCCGTGTCTTACTACCTTCCAGACTATCAGTACTTTACTACCTTCCAGACTATCAGTATCTTACTACCTTCCAGACTATCCGTGTCTTACTACCTTCCGGGCTATCCGTGTCTTACTACCTTCCATGCTATCAGTATCTTACTACCTTCCAGACTATCAGTGTCTTACTACCTTCCAGACTATCAGTATCTTACTACCTTCCAGACTATCAGTATCTTACTACCTTCCAGACTATCCGTGTCTTACTACCTTCCGGGCTATCCGTGTCTTACTATCTTCTGGGTTACCCGTGTCTTACTACCTTCCAGACTATCAGTGGCTTACTACCATCCGGACTATCCGTGGCTTACTACCTTCCGGGCTATCCGTGTCTTTCTACCTCCCGGTAAAACCGGGTACTAGCATTCAATTATATTTCCTTGAATTAAGTTTGTGTGCAGTTTTAGGGCTTGTTTGATAATACATATAGATATTATACCCCCCTCCCCCCTCTTTTTTCCAGAATAGATTCATGCTCAATTCTTTCCCCTAAATTCTCACAGAATGATTGCTTTTAGCAAGTTATTTTAGAAAATCAAACTACTGTGTCGCTAACGTGACAAAATAAAATATTACCCGGTGAAAACGTCAACCTGGCACGTGTTTGTTACTTTAGTGAAGTAAGGTAGTGCATTAGTAATTACTTACTATCAAAAACTGTGCACTTAGTTGAATAAAACTGTTGCAAGTAAATATAAAAATTGATCGTAAACATAAACTCAATTCTAATGACAAGGCGTGGCTTCCGTTGCTCAATCGGTGGCAAAGTGTATTTTTATGACACAATTTTTATTGTTAAAAGTTTCTAGAACCACTTTAAAGAGTGACTGCTTTAAAAAATATCAATTTTTCTCATTATTTGTTTTTCGCGTGTCATTTAGCTATCTGCATAGTTACACTCATGGAGACTCGCACCGGTTATTATGTGGTTAAGGCATCAGACTTACAATAGGCTTGATCTTGATTCTATCCATGACCTCCATGTCACCGTACAATCCAGACTATTGTGGGCCTGATGTTCTAAACCACGAGACCATCTGTGTAGGTATTATAAATACAGTTTTTTTTATAACTGTGTCTTTGTGTGTTAAGGAGGAGAAAAGTTGAATATAGGGAAAATGTACCCTCATTGGCGTGGAGAGAGAGAGAGTGGAAATTCACTTAGGAAAAAACCACTCTCAGTACACTCGATCGGTATTTGAACTCCGGTTTCCCTATCAACGACAGTCAAGTCCATTGTAAGAGTGACGCCTTCAACCATTTGAACACCGTTGTGGGTATCGATAAAGTTGTTTGTTTGTTAACCGGCATGACGTTGACTAAAAAGACCTCCTTCAAACTCTGTATGGGCACTTTGAGTGGATATTTAATTTGCAAAGCTATAGTTTGTCCTTGTCTCCCAGGGCAAACTCTGGAGCCTTAATTTTTACTTCATTTTACTTTCTCATGGAGAGGAAGTTTTGTAATTGTAAATATTTTCCATCCCGAGATTATTATGGATCTTGTTTATTTATACTATGGCCCCGAACTTTAAAAAAGTAGGTCTTACAATTATATCCGCTCCCCTGTCTTTATGTACTGTACGTGGGGCTACATCCGAAATGGGTCGTTCGATTTCATTCAAACTTAAGGGGATGGATCACCATGAGAGATGAGCGCGGCCGGTTTCTAAGGCGATTTCTATGCACCCGATTACTAAGAACATTATTATACATATTTGAATAAGATTTTTACTTCTGTAAATTTCAATTCACTTATATGGTTTATGTTTTATTCATATCTACCCAGCGAATTCAAATTTAAGTTTAAAAAAATAATTTAAGGAACACTGCATATAACAAACTGGGCTTGTCATTGAAATGTGAAAAGACTTTAGGCTAAAACTGTTTTCATTTTATTACAATAAACACATTTATCTATCATTTAGTATAATTCAACGCCAGTTAAAAGTTAAATATTTGTAAGCAGCTTTATTTAAATGGTTTTTACATGATTGTATTTTCTTAGTTTAATGGGTTTTTTTAATATGCAGACTAAGCATAAACCTAGGAAATATGATTGAGAATAATTATCCTTTCATTTTTGAACATACATATTGTCCTAAACTAAAATAAAGTGGTACAATTTTATTTTAATTAAAAAAAAGTGTTATGGTGCTGAATGCTGCAATCTATCGGTGTAAGATTGAACAAGATGAACCTCTCAGGAAAACTCAAAGCAGTGATGCCAAGCGTTACATTGTGACTAACATGTTCTCAGGAAAAATATCAACTTGATGGTGACCTGGTGGTCTAGGGGTAAGGTGTCAGACTTCTGTGCTGGTGGTCCAGGGTTCAATCCCCAGTTCCGGCACAGATTTATATGATTACCCTTCCTTCACCTCTGGCAAGATGTGTATTAATTACAACTTGTGAATGTGCGGACTGCCAGGCCTCCACCGTGGTGGTTCGGATCCCACATTAAACTGTAGGTTCTCCATTTCATCTCACAATCACCCTACCATTAAACATTAGCGCAAGTGCGTATAAACCGAACGGGTAGTAAGACGCGGTGCTAATAATAATAATAATAAACTTGACTACGTTCATTTATGAAATCAGTTGTGTGAATACGATGTATTTTGCAATGGAAACCGTTTTTGTAAAAAGATATCGAAGAAAATAAAATAAAAAACTACTTTATCTCTCAACCAGACGAAAGAAAAATAAATGTTCTATTCTTGTGAACTCATAAAAAAAATATAGGTGTTATGAATTTACTATCGTTTCTGCAAGAAAAATACCATTTTAACACTGTAATTTAGAATTCATCCATTAATTTCAAATCATGTGCCTAGAATACCTAATTAATATAATTACGGGACCCGCTTTGGTGACCTCCTGATCTAAGGCACTACTCTTGCAATAAACTGGAATGCCGACGACGGGGATTGGTGTTCGATCCCAGTTGGGTGCTATATAAATATTTTACACTCACCCTCTACGCAAATGTGAGTGTATGTCATCTAAAAGCAACCTTACTCTTCTCTAGCACTTTAGCTTAATTATTACATCGGCGTAAAACCCACACGGGTTCGGTTCACTTGGGTGCACCAATCAAACACTTTGGCGCTACCTGTGGTAATCTGATCTGTAAACAGAGTCAATAATTTGGTGTTGATAATACAGGGCTATCTAAAACATTATAAACTATTGGCAATTTTAACAAGAAATACACTCGACACAATAGATAAATGTCTTGAAACTATTTTGATATCAATTTTAAAGGTGGATATTGAAAGGGGAGTGGGGGCACTAGTGAACATAGACCATCACTCTTTTAAAATTAATAAAACTAACACATGCCCATATTTCATTTTGACAATTATTATTTGACAAAATAATTTAATTACAAATATCATTTTTACTTTTTTGCACCCCTCGGGTCAAGATAAGATTTTTGTCATTTGAATGTAATTGGTTAATGGCATCCTCACTATCAATTATTAAGGATCGAATCTATTGTTTGATAGATGATTGTTTAAGGTTATATTTATAACTTTTGTGGAGGATTTCTTTATATTTGTTGTCCAGTTTAGGTTTTGATAAATTGAGAAATCTACGATAAAATTTGAAGCTATAATTATGGTCACTTTGCTTTGATCGATAAGTTTGAGATAAGTTATTACGTTTTTTGTTTAATATTTGATATTTATTGGAAATGATGTTGTCAATTTTATTATTGATTAGTGTTTAAGGTTTCATATAACAGTATAGGGTGAAATGATTTAGTTAGTTCAAGATGAGTTTGGTAAGCTTGTTTGTTTAATAATTGCAATTTCATGTGAAGAAAATAAATTTCACATTTAACTCTATTGATTTGAATGTTTTTTTAAATTTAATGGTTCTTTGATAATTGCTTTTAAAAGAAAATAATGCATATTTCGGAGTTAAATGATTCTTAATATTTATATTTAGCACCGCGTCTTACTACCCGTTCGGGTTATATGCTTTAAGTACTAATTACTCTAATGGATTAGGACTTGGGAAAGTTGAATTAGAGGTAATGAACCCGCATTTGTGTGGACGGAGAGTGGAAAACCATTTAGGAAAAACCAACCCCAGTTCACCCGACCGAGATTCGAACCTCGATCTCCCCGTCCTAAGCAGTTGAACTTCAACACGACAAGCGCGTTAGCCAACTACGCCACAGAGGCGGGTGTTTCTTAATACATAGATGGTTAAACCATAGGTTTGCAAGTGTCTCCTTCAATTTAAATTTTGGATTGAAAATTTTGAAAGATAATTTTGCCTGGAGGGCATTATATAACATTTTATAAAACATTCTAAAAAATTGTTAAAAGTAAGGAGTGGTTTTAACTAAAAGTTAAGACTCAGATAAATTACTCTAGAAATATATATAAAAAATAAATGTATAGATTAAACAGTTGTATATTTCGATAGGTCCACTTCCTCGTACAAATCGATTCCTCCAGTATGGGTAATCAGCAGCTTTCTTTTTTATATCTTTCAACATCATCTTTTTTCCATGTTTGAGATCATCCAGCAGTTGCATTTGAGGTCATTCTGGTCTTCTTTCTCCCTTCTTCCTTGCCTTATATGACGTCAGTCAATAAGATATTTCTTCTCATAATGTGAACCATCCACTTGGTCTTTCATCGTAGAATCACCTGAAGGATGATTTTATTTTCATTTTTATCTTCTAAGAACTTCTTTCGACTTAGATCCGATACCGGGGTTTAAAGTAGTAAGTACTCATATAAGTAAAATGATCGAAACAAAAATATCGATACTAGAAAGGTGTCGAAACTTTTTTCACGCCCAAAGTGTGGCCTCTACAAAACAAGTCAATGTATCTTGGGCAGGACTTTAGTAGTGAGTATCAGCATTGTTTTAAAGCACTCTTGAATACCACACGTGTACTGACGTGTTCCTTGTACACGTGTCAATCCCTGCAGCTGTACACGTGACCCCCACTAGACTCAATTATATGAGCAATACCAGAGAGAGAGAGAGAGTGAGCTTTAAAAAAATGTTTCCTCAACGAGGGAGGGCAATAACGAGTCCAGCTGTAGAGATTAACTAATAAGGTAGCTTTATGCGGAGTCTATATGAACCAAAGTCTTGAGACCAGTGAGTGTGAGGGGAGTCCATATATTACTATTATTTAGCACCGCGTCTAACTACCCGTTCGGGTTATACGCTTTAAGTACTAATTATGCCAATGGATTAGGAATTGGGAAGGTTGAATTAGAGGAAGCGAACCAGCATTTGCGTGAAGGGAGAGGGGAAAACAATTTAGGAAAAACCACCCCCAGTTCACCCGACAGAGATTCGAAACTTGATCCCCCGTCCTCAGCAGTCGAGTTCAACATGGCTAGCGCGTTGGCCAACTACGCCACCGAGGCGGGTGAGTCCATACACATTAAAAGGTTGAGTCAAGGTGTAAATAACAATTACTAAGAGGTAATTTAATGTAGTGACAGATTTGACAAATCAACACATGAATTACAAACTAACTTAATTATATAACACTCAGTCCGCTGGCTGTCACTTAATTCCTGTAAGCAGTAAAGCCTTAATTAATATATCCAATAATAGACTTTTAACCCATGGGTAGAATCGAACCCAGGACCTCATTAGTTCAAACGCGTAATTGACTGAACTTAGGTGTAGGACAGCAACCGTTAAAATACTGACAATGGCTATATATATCTTTGTAGCGTGGAGAGAAAGTGAGAAAACTATTTAAGATAAATAATTCTCGGTACAAAATACCAATGTTCCAACCCCGACTTCAACCATAACCGGCAAACCAAATCAGACGAGCTTGATATTTATTTTAGTCTGTATGCCTACCGATGCGGGTTTCTTTCAAAATTAAGTTCAAAATTGTCTAATAGGTTTTGTAATAAACATTTTTTTATTTAAAAAAATAATAATATTGATCGTATGCTTAATTTTCAATAACTATGCAAATGTTTCAAGTTAACCCCTATTTCCCTACTTTTGGGGGAAAAAACACATAGCTTTTTTTACCCAATCAGATTTTAATATATCAACTCCCCTCCAACCTCCCCCACCCTCCCCAAAGTAGGCTAACACCCCGTTCCCCCACATCCCTCTCTTACCCCTATCTCGGGTTCTGGTTTAATTATACCGGAGGCTGCGGAGTAAGTTTCTGGATCGACTCGGGGGTAGTTAAAGAGTCTAGAAAGGTAGGTGTAGGGAAGGGTGAAAACCCCCTTTCCTCGACCCCAATGGCTGCCCCTATATAGATTGCGCAGTTTCGTGTTTGTTTTGATTTGTTTTGTTGGTAGAACAATGTTCAGAACGACGGAAATGCCCGGGATAGTGTTTAAACCGATAACAACAAATTAAACGACTTTAGATGATACTATAATTGAGATAGGTTTTTTCAAAACTCACCTTGTCCAAAATTTGCAAACTTTCAGCAGAAAGGTTTTTCTGTTTTCACATAAATCCTCAATTATTTAAAAAGATTTATCTTCATATTTGAGTTTATTTTAAATATTATTTGAGATATTTAACGTGCACTTTATTAACCATCTGATTATATCAGCACACGACTTATATTATATTTATAATATATATTTAGCACCGCGTCTTACTACCCGTTCGGGCTATACGCTTTAAGTACTAATTACTCTAATGGATTAGGAATTGGGAAGGTTGAATTAGAGGAAGTGAACCCGCATTTGCGTGGAGGGAGAGTGGAAAACCATTTAGGAAAAAAAAACCCATTTCACCCGACCGAGATTCGAACCTCGATCTCCCCGTCCTCAGCAGTCGGGCTCAACACGACAGGCGTGTTAGCCAACTACGCCACCGAGGTGGGTGACACGACTTAAACATTTGCTTAAATTTTGAACATAAACAACATCCAGTACCTGGCCGTTAATTTATCACTTTTAAAGAATAAACCCACATTTTAAACAACGATAAATGTTTGGACCATGCCGAGAATCTAACCCGGGACCTTTAGCTTAGTAGGCAGACGTGGTACCGACTTGAGTTTATTTGACAGTCTAGTATTTATAATACTATATTCAAATATCATACAGTAAAAGCAATTTAAGAAAGATAATAATGAAAAATTCCAATTTTGTCAAAATTCGCTTTGAAATACGTCAGGCAAAGCGTTCAAAATACAAAATGGCTTACTGAAAAGGGGAGAGAGTAAGAGTTATTTGGGTGTAGGTGGGGAGTTTATACCCCCTCTTACTCTTGAAAGTATGCTGCATTTTTTTATCCCTCCTCAATTCTTTAGACTAGTGAGTTGTTGTAGTCATGAATCTCAAAACGACGGCGACGACCCAAATTTAGTTTGAAAACAGTTTAAATTGTTTCTAGAAATTGGTTACGTTTAAAAATGTATCTTGCCATCGTCTACTGGGTCTAACACGATCCATCGTGGGAAGCCCCCCTCCCCCCTGCCCTTGTTCCCTTTTAACCCCCACCGAAAATAAATACATCTGGATAGAGAAAGGTAACTGGTATAGGCGCGTAGAATGGATCTTTGTAGATAGAATTATGTCATTTAATACAACACATTGTATTATCATTTGTATTTTCCTCCTCCCCTGTTTGTTCTCCTACTGACGCACAGCTCCCACTCAGGAACGTTATATAAATCCCCTTGGTTTCTGGCGGCTATGAATTTCTAATGAATTGTTTTAGCGCCTTAACTGCCCTTATTCAAACATATCAACATTCACACAGTCGTCACTTTAGTACTCATTTGGGTGTGAGCATTATCATGTGTACTCGTGAGCCAGCAAGTTGTGGAGTGGGATTTGTTACTTAAATTGAAGAGGAAAGACGAGCAAAACACTAAGGGTAAAAAAAAGAAAAAGAGAGTAAAATATAAAGAGAAGTAAATATATAGAGGAAAATAATAATGATTTTTAAAAACGTGTTATTCTAGGATGGGGAAGTTTGTGTTCTTTATTTTGTGCTTCATTTAAATTGGAAATGAGCGCGCGAGGAACGCCGGGTATTCCGTGCAATTAGTGGGCTACAAGCGGTATTTTATAAAAATACCCGCAGCTCTTCTCAATGTGGATTTGTTGGGTTACACTAATTAATTTTTATACATTTTTAACTTGACGCAAAAACGAGAAAAAATGAATTTTGAGGTGAGTATTTTTTATACTCTCCTTTTTTTAATGGAAGGGTGGGTTGAGGATGAGGAGGTAGAAGGTGGGCGGGGTGTCTAGAATACTAATGGGAAATTTAATTTTGATTGCATTATTTGTTCTGTTAAATCTTTGAAGCGAAATGTTATCAAGAATTTATGTTTATAAATGTTTTAATTATTTTTATACGTTGGTTAGTGGAAGTATACAAAAGGCCTACACACAATTGAATTGGTGATTTAGAAAAGGTCATAATTCCTTCAATTTTACGTGAGAGAAAATTATATGTTGGAGGTCACAGTCCATGTTGAACATCTTGTTTACATATGAATCTTAATGGTTTAGGAGCTATTTTAAGAACGTTGCTTACGCATGGCAAAGCTGCAAGTCATGATAGAATTCCCCATGTTAATTAATGTATTAACGTTTGATTCGTCGATTTTTATAAATATAACATTGAAACGAAAACTATACATTCTATTTTTTTTAAATAGCCCTATATTGTCACAAAATTATCGTTTCTATTTTTAATTAATTCTTTTCAATTTTTTTGTGTGTAATCTTTCACAGCTCAGCCTATTTGATTTATTGACGGTAAAGGTAAATAGAAATCGCCCTACCAGTATGTAGATGAAATAAGTCCATGGAAGCATTATGTCTATCCAGAATAGGAAACAATAAAAAAATAATTTTGAACAGCAAGTCAATGTTGTCTAGGAGCAAGTAGTAGAGTTGGTGTTTATACTCGTCAGAGGAAGAAGGAAAGTGTTATCAGTAGATAAACAAGAAGCCTCTAAGGCTGAACTACAAATTTTCTTCCCTCTCTTCATATTTCTTACATTGCCGTCTAAGTGTGATAATAATAGAACATAGTTTGTTTGGGTGCAAGTTAAGATGCAAACCGCTTCACAAAATATCTTTGAATTCCACAAGTAGGCAACGTCGTCTAAAATAAGATGATTTAAATTATTAATTGTCTATCATTAATGGATATCTTTAATCTTGAACCCACTTATGATAGTATAGCCACAACCCTCCACTAACATTTTCATTTACTCTATACAAAAACATAGAAATTCCATTAAAGTTATTTGAACATAATTTTTTTATTAATTATACTAAGAACTTTTCTTTTTCCGCTTTTGAAATGAATTCACTTCAATTTTAGGATCTTTGAAATGAAGAGTAAGTGAAACATGAAATAATAAGAAATTTTGTGGTACGCCAAGGAAATATTTCTACAACGTTATAACGTGGATTTCATTGAAGCTGAAAAGTAAAGCTTTTATCAACCTTTTGATTCCTAAGAGATTTATAAATCTCCCCCTCAACGGGGCAGCCATAGAGGAACGGAGAGAAAAAAAAAGCTCGAATAAATGTTAAAAACAATAGAAGAAGGAATGAAGATTCTTTTGTTTGTTTTTTAAAAAAAGGCTCTATTATTCTTTCATAAGTTTAATTATCAAGTAACATAATTTTAGAAAGTCCAGATTAAAAATAATAGAATGTTGAAGTTTTGTTTTGTTTTTGCTTTGTTATATTATATTTATTTAAGAAATATATTAAAAATAAATCCCGTGTTTTTTATGTATAAGAGGTACAGTTCGTTCAAGTGGGGTCTGGTAGACATGAGGTATTTCACATGAAAATGTGAGTCTAGGGCCTAAGCTTTGTTCGCAAATTCTTGAGTTGGTCTCAGGTGGGAAAGTTTGACCTTGGATTATACACGTTGTTATGTGTGTCCATGTGTGTAAAAACAACATAGGATATGTATCAATATCGGTGATCGAATGGTTTAAGTTGTCACTCCCAAAATAGACTGGACTGCCGAAGACGGGAAATGACAGTCGGGTGTACTGAGGGTGGTTTTTGATTAATGATTTCCCACTTTTCCTTGAAGCAGATACTGTTGCAATTCATATAAATTATACCTTCCTCATTCCCACTCTATTAGTGTAGCCTAAATGCAGATAGCCCGGACGGGTAGTAAGAATGATTTGGTTGAGATGATTATTTTCCAGCACACTTTTATTTGGAAATTTTCTCAGTACATTTTCCAGACATATTAGTAGTAAAATTTTATGACCCTAAAACTTCAGTAAAATTGTTTTTTAAGACTCGGATTATAAAATTAAAGTGTTAACATGTCTAGTCGACAGCAGACCCGACGTTAGTGACACATTCAAACACCAAGCGCTGTAGTCGATACGTGTGTGTGAGAAGAGAACTGGAGTCGTTGTTTCACCTCCTTAGGAGGCTGCAAGTCGCCAGTGAGAAAAATGAATTAGTTTAATTTATATCCTTAATTTGGCTACCGAGCTAAGTAGCCGAGATTTCGCCAATTAGATGTTGCGCTTAGGTTAAACATTAACAAAACATTTAACAGTCCATTAGTTTTTTGTTTACTGGAATAAACACAAAACTATTTTCTATGACCCTATAGATATATACTTGTAAACATAGTTTCAATGTTGACATTTTACCTCTGAAAAGTACAAAAATCCACATATTTCTGTTGCTCACTAAGAGCTAAATGTCCGGGAAACGAAAGGTAACTGGTATAGGCAAGGCCGTAGCCANATATATAGCTTTATTTATGGTTCAAACGATATAAAAATTAAAATACAAATACAAATTAGGAGGCTGTGTTATTATAAAAAGCACTTCAAAGAGCTTCTATAGGTGTTAAATATTTAGAAATTTTCCTAGCGTTCGGCATTTTGGGGGTTATTTTACCATGAAAAACCTCACAGAGCTTCAAAAAGTGGCCAATATTTAGAAAATTTCCTACCCTTGGGCAGATAGGGGGTTATTTTATCATAAAAAACACTTCAGAGAGCTTCTAGAACTGTTTGTCATTTATAATGTTTTTTATCTTCCAGCAATTGGGGGATGTGCTCACCAAACCCCCCCTGAAATTATTGGCTGGCTACGGCCTTGGGTATAGGAGCGTAGAATGGATCTTTATGGATAGAATGATGTCATTTAATACAACAAACGTTGTATTGCCATTTATATTTTCCTCCTCACCTGTTTGTTCTCCTACTGCCGGATATTTGTTTCCGAGAGTTTCTGCTGGACTATTCTAGCGCCTCACACGCCCGCGGTAGAACGAGACGTGCAGGTAGAAGCGAACTCCTGGTAGCTGTCTCCTCCCGCACGAGGTCCGGTCATGTGCACTGCCGCTGTCATCCTCCTGAGACTAGTCTCGTAGCCGGTACCAGACCCGTGAGCTGCCATTGACGATTCAGAACAATTTTCACAGGAAGGGTATTTTAGAACATATAACACGTTGGTATTCAGTCAACAATGATTCCCGCTTCGATGGTCGCATGGTCTAGGTCGTAACTCTCGCAATATACTAGATTTCCAATGACGGGGAAATTGGGGCTCGAATCCTGGTCGGGTGTGTTGAGGTTGGTTTTTGATTAAATGAGTTTTTCACTCTCCCTCCGTGCAAATTCAGATACAATTCCTTTATAATTCAACCTTCCTATTAACACATAAGCGTAAAAGCGTATAACCCAAACGGTTAGTAAGATACAGTGCTAAATATTATTAATAGTAATTGTATTATTGTTATTTTTGTGGGTATTGATAATATTTATCAAAAGTGACGGCTGCATGTCTTGGCGTATGAATACATAAAAGTAGATCTAAATAGCCTTTTATCTGTAAAATGAGGTTCTTTTTAGGAATATTGTTAATCCGTAGCTCTGCTTGACACGCGGTGTGTCGAGCTGATGTGTAATCAGATATTTTGCCTTTGCCGTTGTGTGAAAGGTGACTTAAGTCATTTCGGCGTTCACTAGAGCTACCATATTGGACGATAATTCCCTCCCCCCTCCCATTTCACTGTACCGAGCCCGTAAAATAAACTGCACGAATAAAAATAAATATGTTGTGATGTAGCAGATGTCTGTCGCTCTGTTGACGATCTTCCTAAGGTGGATTGAGAGTAGCACGTGTTACGGTTAGTCATTTTGTAGTGTTAATAGCAAAAAAACACTGTTTTGATGAAAATATATACAATTTGTCCTCAGTAGATCTACGTTTGGTTTGTTTAATTTTATACACATGTTAATACCAACAGGTCTTTAATATGGTTCATGGGTATAACGGCATTTGCCCGGAAACTTTTTAAATTAACGACTTTGCCCACGTATAGATTTCAAGGTTGTTTTGAGAAGTGGGTTGCTTATTAACTCGAAGCACTCGAAGTACCATCACACTTAGACATCAATGCACAAAATGAGATAGGGAAAAAATGAGCTGTTCACCCTGTGAGGCCTCTTGTTTATCTACTAATAACACTACCCCTCTTCCTCTGACGAGTTTAGACACTCCCTAGACTATTTGTGCCTTTTTTATTATTTAGCACCACGTCTTACTACCCGTCCGGGTTATACGCTTTAAGTACTAATTACACATATGGTTTAGGAATTGGGAAGGTTGAATTTGAGGAAGTGAACCCGCATTTGCGTAGAGGGAGAGTGGAAAACCATTTAGGAAAAACCTCCCCCAGTTCACCCGACCGAGATTCGAACCTCGATCTCCCCGTCCTCAGCAGTTGACTCAACACGACTAGCGCGTTAGCCAACTACGCCACCGAGGCGGGTTATTATTTGCGCCTTGAAAACATTGACTTGATTTTTAAAATAACCTTTTCCTTGTTTCCTATTCTAGGTGGTCATATGCTTCCGCGGACTTTTTTAATCTACATCCTGCCAGGAAGACGCCTACAGCACATTTTAGTGACTAAGCCAAACAACCTGAGCTATAGACGATTTATAAAAAATAGCTTTACAAAAAGAAAGCTTAAAGATACAAATAATAATTATGTGATACTGTAGGACTATTTTTAGAATCCTTTAAGAATGTGCGGCTTTTGTTTCAACGTTATATCTATAAAACAAGCTAAATGAAACATAAATTCATTAAAATGGAAAAATCCTATCTTGACCTGACGTGACGTGATAGGTAGGAAACGTCCTTAATATAAATGGTTTCAGGTCAAATGCCGCAATATCCATGACAGATATTTAAGAACTGTTGAGATCACTATATGTATAGAACTAAACTATACATATCTACTAGATAAATTATTTATTTATTTTGACAAAAAAACATAAGTTTAAAAAAAATAAAAATCACCAAATTACGTAACCTCGCATGCGATGTGGTCCCTTCCCACCTTAAGAGGACGGACCTTTCACGACTGCAATACAGTAGTTGAAAAAGTAGGGGAGGTGTTGAGGATAGGCTATTGTTCGCCCCACTGGGTGCACCCTCTTATAAACCTTCCCTCTGCCCTGGATCAAAGGGTTCGGGTTATTGCTTGAGAGTTTAACCCTCCCTCCACCTCGTATAAACTTCACTTTACCCGCTGGAATACAATTACCGGCTATAATTGGTACAGTCGACGCTTGATAAGAATGTGCCCTTTAGTTAATCGGTAGGGGTAAAGATGTAACTGCCTAGTTTGTAGTTTGACGTCCGTGGAGCTTGTGGATTGAGTAGTTTCTAAAAATTGACAAAAAAGACACATTCCTTTCCAGTGACGGCTCGTGTATAGGCACTGCGGAACTACAGCACCCCCTATTTCCACTTGATATTATTGATAGCATTTAATATAATGAATCCTTTTTTTTCTTTAATTCTTTCCTTATTTTTGTAGTACAATATATATTCCTTAAGCTTAATGTCAGTACTTTAGTAGCCATTCCCCAGCTTATGAAAAAGATACAAAAATCTTTGTATAGAACTGTGCGCTTCACAGTGCCAGTGACGTTGTGTTTGACTGTTGTGCGCATGCGCACATAGGAGGGGGATGGAGAGGAAGTCGGGACTGCCAGGTAAAGAGAGCACTGTTGTTCTCGCAGTGCCAGCTCTGGCGTGATGGTGGAAGGATTTATTTTTTTTACTCAGCGTGTGTTGTGCTTAAAAACCATGTACCATATTCTTGAATGTGATAAAGTGTAGAAGAGTGTAGAATTCCCCCAGTTCACCCGACCGAGATTCGAACCTCGATCTCCCCGTCCTCAGCAGTTGACTCAACACGACTAGCGCGTTAGCCAACTACGCCACCGAGGCGGGTTATTATTTGCGCCTTGAAAACATTGACTTGATTTTTAAAATAACCTTTTCCTTGTTTCCTATTCTAGGTGGTCATATGCTTCCGCGGACTTTTTTAATCTACATCCTGCCAGGAAGACGCCTACAGCACATTTTAGTGACTAAGCCAAACAACCTGAGCTATAGACGATTTATAAAAAATAGCTTTACAAAAAGAAAGCTTAAAGATACAAATAATAATTATGTGATACTGTAGGACTATTTTTAGAATCCTTTAAGAATGTGCGGCTTTTGTTTCAACGTTATATCTATAAAACAAGCTAAATGAAACATAAATTCATTAAAATGGAAAAATCCTATCTTGACCTGACGTGACGTGATAGGTAGGAAACGTCCTTAATATAAATGGTTTCAGGTCAAATGCCGCAATATCCATGACAGATATTTAAGAACTGTTGAGATCACTATATGTATAGAACTAAACTATACATATCTACTAGATAAATTATTTATTTATTTTGACAAAAAAACATAAGTTTAAAAAAAATAAAAATCACCAAATTACGTAACCTCGCATGCGATGTGGTCCCTTCCCACCTTAAGAGGACGGACCTTTCACGACTGCAATACAGTAGTTGAAAAAGTAGGGGAGGTGTTGAGGATAGGCTATTGTTCGCCCCACTGGGTGCACCCTCTTATAAACCTTCCCTCTGCCCTGGATCAAAGGGTTCGGGTTATTGCTTGAGAGTTTAACCCTCCCTCCACCTCGTATAAACTTCACTTTACCCGCTGGAATACAATTACCGGCTATAATTGGTACAGTCGACGCTTGATAAGAATGTGCCCTTTAGTTAATCGGTAGGGGTAAAGATGTAACTGCCTAGTTTGTAGTTTGACGTCCGTGGAGCTTGTGGATTGAGTAGTTTCTAAAAATTGACAAAAAAGACACATTCCTTTCCAGTGACGGCTCGTGTATAGGCACTGCGGAACTACAGCACCCCCTATTTCCACTTGATATTATTGATAGCATTTAATATAATGAATCCTTTTTTTTCTTTAATTCTTTCCTTATTTTTGTAGTACAATATATATTCCTTAAGCTTAATGTCAGTACTTTAGTAGCCATTCCCCAGCTTATGAAAAAGATACAAAAATCTTTGTATAGAACTGTGCGCTTCACAGTGCCAGTGACGTTGTGTTTGACTGTTGTGCGCATGCGCACATAGGAGGGGGATGGAGAGGAAGTCGGGACTGCCAGGTAAAGAGAGCACTGTTGTTCTCGCAGTGCCAGCTCTGGCGTGATGGTGGAAGGATTTATTTTTTTTACTCAGCGTGTGTTGTGCTTAAAAACCATGTACCATATTCTTGAATGTGATAAAGTGTAGAAGAGTGTAGAATTAGATTATTATTCTACTTCCAGCTATTCTATTTGATTCATTTTTTTTTCGGTTCTTTTATTTAACAGAAAGACTAAATGCACTTGCAGTAATTTCAATGGAGAAAAATTTCCTCAATTGTCATCCAAAGATCAAGGAGAAAATCATTGAACTTTTTGCGCAAATTAAAATAAAAAGAATGAATTTTATTTTTAAATGAATAGATCAAGCTTGAACTGTAACAATTTAAGTTAAAGTAAGTAAAACAATTTTTTTTTGTTAAGATTTTATCAAGTTCCTGAATACATTTTCTTCTATACGTGTTTTTTTCCTTTTACACAACTTTAAAACAAAGACTAAACATTTTTTGGAGCAGCACCCCCAACAATTTTAGCTACGAGCCACCACTGTTCCTTTCTGAAGTTTATTATTGAATTTAACTGAATACACAAATTAACTTTTGTAAAAACCTAGAGTTTAATTTTCTTAACATGAAGATATCAACAATTGAATATTTGTCAAGGACGTCCTTGAATTTAATGACAACTGTTTCTCTTCCTTTAAAAGGTTTGTCATCTAATGTCGCTATGCCCACTGTCACCCCCCTCTCCCTACCCGCCGGATAAGCCACTGCATGAAGCTAGTCAGGTAAAGTCACTGATAGTCTGTTATGACAAAAGAGCATACGAATAAAATAATACTATTTGTATCCTGGGGAAAAAACTGCCCAAATCAAAATTCTTTGCTTGCCCAAGTCCCAGGGTTTGGTAGTAAGGCCCAGTGACAGTTTAAGACGTTTATGATTTTTATACAAATCTACAGACCTATACCTTTTTAAAAATACCTTAGCCATTTTTTATGACAATGGGGATGCTATCATAGTCATGTTTATAGTCACCTATTAAATTATATACACGGTCCAATTTTCATAGGAAGAACTTTACTTTACAGCTAGAAAAGTTATTTATTATTATTTGAGGTATTTAACTTTAACTCTATAAACCGAACAAAGTTGTGCTACGTATTTGATCAATCAATAAAAATCCGTCAAACCCGGTTGGACTTGAACCTACTAACATTGGTTCCTGAGGCGAGCACTTTACCCCAAGACCACTGAGGTACTTGATCTATATTCACGTGTTCATACGTCAAGTCAGGTGATCTGCAATGGTCAATTGTGATAAATCTTATCATTACCTAAAAATAACAATAATAAAATAATAAAAATATATAAAAAGTTGACTGCAAATAAAACATGTTTTTGTTTTCTAAAAAAAGTATCTTCTTACCAAAACCCTACTTTAGACCTGGCTGTTCACAGATAATTTGATTAGAAAAAACATGTTTGAATGATTTGAAAAAGTGTTTAAAACATTATCAAAATAAATATGACTGGAGGTTTCATCAAATGTACATTTCCTCCACACGTAGATCTATTTTTACTCATTTAATCCACACGAGAACACTAATTGTGACCTCAGGTTTTTTTTGTTGCTAAATTGCAGTCACTTGTTTAGAAACAAAAGCAATAATTACACTCACAATTGAGTCGATAGATAAAGGGATATCAAAAATCTCTTCATATTATCTGGAATGGTTTTTATTGTTACTATTATTACTAGCCTGTTATTTGAGGTGACCACCTCTGTTGTCTAGTGGTCGGAGATACAGAGGTCCCGGCTTCGATCCCCAGTGCTTTAAAATTTCTGTGAACCACTGTGCCCGGAACGGGGTCAACTCAGACTCGTGAGGACAAATGAGGAGCTACTTGAACGGGAAATATAGCGGCTACGGTCTAGAAAACTGAGATTAATAACCGGAGGGAGTGTCATTGTGATGATCACACGACATGCTCTATCCGCATAGGCTGGAACTATTTTTGCCAACAGATGGCGACCGTTCGATCGGTATGACTCTCTTGCGGGCTGACGCCATGAAGTTTTTTTTGTTTATTTAAAGTGTTTAACGTCTACTCTCAAATCTAACTGATTATATGATCAGCACACGACTTATAAATTAACTCAAATAACAGACACAACATCCAGCCATCAGTTGTTAATTCATCACTCTGAAAGATGAAACCCATATTTCACCAACTATAATATTTTTCGGCCGTGCCGGGAAAAGAGAGCTCGGTACCCTTAGCTCGCTAGAAAGACACGCTACCCACTGAACTTAGATGTCTAAGCCTTTTCCTATGCCATAAGGTCCGGATTAAGCCGGAAGATGTATTTCTCTATGCCGTGGAAAATACCTCTAATTTCCGTGAGGCCCGAATTGTACCAGAGAAAGCCTTTCTCTATGCCATGGAAAATACCTCCAGTTTCCGTGAGGCCCGGATTGTACCGGAGAAAGCCTTTCGCTGTGGAAAATGCCTCTAGTTTCCGTGAGGCCCGGATTGTACCAGAGAAAGCTTTTCTCTATGCCGTGGAAAATACCTCTAGTTTCCGTGAGGCCCGGATTGTACCGGAGAAAGCCTTCCTCTATGCTGTGGAAAATGTGTCTAGTTTCCGTGAGGCCCGGATTGTACCGGAGAAAGCCTTTCTCTATGCCTGTGGAAAATGCCTCTAGTTTCCCTGAGGCCCGGATTGTACCGGAGAAAGCCTTTCTCTATGCTGTGGAAAATGCCTCTAGTTTCCCTGAGGCCCGGATTGTACCGGAGAAAGCCTTTCTCTATGCTGTGGAAAATGTGTCTAGTTTCCGTGAGCCCCGGATTGTACTGGAGAAAGTATTTCTCTATGCCGTGGAAAATACCTCTAGTTTCCGTGAGGCCCGGATTGTACCGGAGAAAGTCTTTCCCTCCCTTCTCGAATAGTTGGCATCCCAAAGCTCCCTCATTATGCATTTTGCCTCAGCAGCCATTTCTGCCCATTTTATGAAGCGTAGCTGGGGGGAGGGGGGTCCACTGTTCGTATACCCCCTGCGGTGCAAATTATGTCGCAACGGTTGGGGTCTAGGAAGGCACACGGAGTGTTGGGAGATCGTTAGGAGCTCAAGAAGGGCGGCAAAGAGTTCGTTAAGAACTGAGGCAAGCGCAAACTTAGTTAAACTTCAACTCGCCCTTGGATTGGCTTTGTGTGAGCGCTAATTAACGTTTGAAAAACATATTAATAAATTGACTTACGCGATAACGCCGGTTGACCTACAAACTGGGCAGGGGAAGCTGGCTATTGCTCTAGGAAATGACAGTTCGATCACAGGTGAAGGCTGTTTATATTTTTCCCACCACGTTTCACTATCGGTTTGGACTGTAGGGATGTATTTAATCGTGCATACGGTGCAGGTATGAGGAAGGTAGAGTTTTGAGGTAACGAGCCCGGATTTGCAAGGAGGGAGAGTGGGAAAATATTTTTTTTTAGAAAAAAACCCACCCTTAGCACACCTGGCCGGTATTAGAATTTATTGACTATGATATATTATAGTCAATCAAGGTAGTATACCAACTTCTCCACCGCTGACAAACCAGACAAGACGAGAATGACGCCTGTGCCCGTGGGTCCCCCAGTATGTGTTTTAACCAACACAAAGGCCTTAGAGGTGTGATCTTGCAGCAGGTTTTACACAACTTGCGTTTTCATTTTGTCTCCAATCAAATGCTGGTGCAATTCCTTTGGAGTAAAGATAATCCTCCTCATGATTTTATCTTCGATCTATTTTGTGACACTGATAGCAGCCAACACAGTGCTCTTCTAGTTTACCAGTGACAGGAAGATCGGGGTTATCCGAGAAAATGCGTGTACGTTTCCTCTAAATTCAACCTTCCTCGTTCCTAACTCACTAATGTAATTAGTACATATGCGTATAAACTGAACAGGTAGTAAGACGCGATGCTAAAATAAAATCGTATAAGGTCCTTTAATTAAAAATGCGGGTACACTTTCTACTCAATTCTACCTTCCTTGTCCCGTTCCCATTAGTGTAAATATGTGGATGTGCCGGACGCGTAGTAATATACAAAGCACGGGGAAATAAACGGTACGAACACCACACAAACTTTCTCAATTATTTACCTAAAAATGGGTGACCTGGTGGTCTAGGGGTAAGGTGTCAGACTTCTGTGCTGGTGGCCGGGGTTCAATCCTCGGTCCCGGCACAAATTTATCTGATTACCAAGCCCTTCCTTCACCTCTGACAAGACATCTTGTGAATGTGGGGAATGCCAGGCCCCCACCGTGGTTCGGATTCCACGTTAAACTGTAGGTCCTCCATTTCATCTCACAATCACCCTACCACATTACACATTAGCGTAAGTGCGTATAACCCGAACGGGTAGTAAGACGCGGTGCTAATAATAACCTAAAAATGTAGACATTTACTCAAAACTCGTAATTTATGTGAGAGGTAATAAACTAATAATATACATTGTTATAGAAACATAATGAGGAAATAAAAACAACATCAAATTTCACCAAAGAGTAAGTATACAATATAAAATAATATACACTTCTACATAAACATATTATCTGTTCAGTGCATTTTCAACTGCCAAATCCCAAAGCTCTATTATTTAATACAATTATTTATTTTTATACATATCCCTATAGCTTGGAAAATGATCAAAATTGGAAATTTTCGCTGGCGTAAAGTAGGTACCCTCAAAGTAATTTCCATTGTAAAATTAGATGTCCAATTTGGTTGATAATATTGAACATTGTCTCGATATGAATTTTAATCAAAATCGTTGTAGTCAGTTTTTGGACAGTCGATTTTCCCCCCAACACCCTTATGTAAGCTACTCTTAGTTTAAGGATGGATGTATAATTCCAAAAACCCCTTTGGGGAACCTTATGAAAACCCTAGATAGCATGTTTTAGCCTGATCGGTAATAAATTGTTTTGTTTCTAGTCTCAGTAAAAGACAGACGGCATTACAAAAACCGTTTTTTGGGGAGTTGGGGTTCAAATGTCATACAAATCTTGAATTATATATATTTTCTTACGATCACAATACTTTCTCTCTCCAAGTGGGCACGAGAAAGTAAAAAGGTGGTGATAAATCAGTAGTGTGCGTGAATAAAAACAATATCTGTGTATATATATATATATATATATATATATAATGTAAATATATACATTATATATTTATACATGCTTTATATATATAAATATATATAAAGCATGCAAATTCTCGAAAAGGATTAATTAATAAATATGTATTTAAATATGTGGATTGAGAAACTAATTAGGTTGATTGTTTGAATCCCATTAATGGGAAAGTGTAATGGCCGTGATATTAGTTAGTCTTCCCTCGGTACGCATAACAACAGATTAAAACCCGCATAGCATATAAAGCCATTCATTAATAATTACCGCCCTCAAATACTGAAAATAAGCCACCCCAAAAATACCGTAAGGTCAGTGTTGTTAAGGGGGGGAGGGGCTTGACCCGCTCCCCTTCCCCCATTTCCCGACTAACAATGGCCAGTCGATCGGATATGAACGTACGATGAAAATGTAAATTAGTTTTTGCGACATGAGCCGTCGTGGGTCAGTAGGGGGCTGGTATGGAGGGAAGGGGGGGGGAGGTTGAAATGTATTGCTGTTAATTTCATTAAAACACGTGCGACTACTATACGGTGGGTGCTCTAGGAAGGGGTGAAAGGAAAAGGGATGCGGTGGTGGTGGGGGGTGTATTCCATTTCACTTCACAAACCAAATTTGTCTGGGAACATTCATAATGTTATTAATTTTTTTTTATTAGAAGGGCTAAGAGGCCAAGTTGACTCATCTCTATTTTTATTTTATTCCAACGGTTTTCCATCAGCGATTTAAAAAATATATTTTGAACCGTGTCTTTCAACCAAATAGAGTAACGCATATATATGAATGTATATTTTTTAGGATATATCAGCTATATAAATACATATATATTAATTACGTTAATGTGATATGAATGAATAAGGTAGAATTGAGAGGAAATGAGCTCACATTTGCATCTAGAGAAAGTGAGAGGATGGGAAACCCAACCAGTAAAAATCATTCTCAGTACACCCGACTGGAATTTGAACCTAAAGAGATTTCTACGATGACCGCTTTCAAAAGGTGCGATAGAACGCGAGTTAGGGTTAGTATCTTTGAAGTTTTTATAACAAAACTTTTTTTGGCTTAAATAAATCGCACATTACTCCAGTATAAATATTGAGTTTAATTTTCTATACATGGTGATATCAACAGTTGTTGAATATCTGTCATGAGCATAGCAGTATTAGATTACAAACCTTTTTTAATAAAAGTAAAAAGTTAAAGTATAATTAATTACATAATACCTATGACAGATATTCAACAACTGTGACGTTGAAAATTAAACAAAATGAATCTTCTGGAGTAACATTTGATTTAATTTGGCCAATTTTTTTTTTGTTTTACTCGTATTTTAAAATAAAACTGCAAACATACTTACCTAAGCTAATACTACTTTCAATCATATATGACTTAGCAAAGTCCTCCTATAGCCTACCTCCCCCTCCCCCCCAATCCCAACCAGAATGATCTATGATATGAGTTACGGACCCGTTCACGGATAAACAAATAATCGGATGGTGAAATATCTATCTCATCGATCAACGCAATATTCATTAGAGTATAACCACTGTTGGAAAATCACATCCGATAATCAAACCCTGATTCCCATAAAATATGGGAGTAGAGGACGTCACCTACCTTTGACGTAGCGACAAGTCAAGATAGAATTGCCTATGTAAATATATATACATTTTATTCGGCGAGTTTTAAAGATTATAACGTTCAAACAAAAACTATAAATTCTTAAATAATTCTAATAATAGTCCCACAGTGTCTGAGGAAACAAGGAAAAGGTAGCATTTTAAAAAGCAGGCCAATGTTGTCTGGGAGCAAGTAGTATAGGGACTGTGTAAGCTCGTCAGAGGAAGAGTGTATCAGCATATAGCCAAGAGGCCTCACAGGGTGACCTGCTCCTTTTCTTCAGTATCTTTTAATTTCGCACAAGGGAGACAGTGCTTATAGTTCGTCAAGTTAAGGTGCAACATGATTCGCAAAATATCCTTAAATTCACCAAGTAAGCAAAGTCGTTAATATCCGGTTGTTCGGTCAGGAACACATGTTGTTTGAAATATTACCGGTGATTTATCGCAGCGGCAGATGGGTCCCCTATTGCCTCGCTCCCTCTTTACCGGGCAACAACGCTACCATTCATGGAAATGTGTGAGCCATCTTCACTATTATTGCAGATGTAATAATATCGCTGTTTCTCAATGACCCTAAGCCAGCTTTATAATCCGACAGGAGGTCCCCCTAACGTTCAGTGTACACTTTGGGTGTGATTCATCGGACACACAGACGAGGTTTTAGTACTTGAGGACCTAGAACTGTCGAGCAAAGATTCGTAAACGCCAGAAATTTTGGAACCAGTAGGAGAACTAACAGGAGAGGAGGAAAATATAAATGAAAATACAATGTGTGTTGTATTAAATGACATCATTCTATCCACAAAGATCCATTATACGCTCCTATAACAGTTACCTTTCGTTTCCCGGACATTTAGCTCTTACACAACTATGTGGACTTTAGTACTATTGAGAGGTAAAATGTCAACTTTAAAACTATGTTTACAAGTCTGTATATATATAGAGTCATAGAAAATAGTTGTGTGTCCATACCAGTAGACAACAAACTCGTGTACTGTTCAAGGATTTGTAGATATTTAACCTAACCGCAACACTTGATTGGCGATATCTCAGCTACCCAAGCAGTCTATTGGCTCGCTGAAACGCGTCACAGACTTCCAGAAATCCCGCCTTGTTCAAGAAGTGTTTGGTTTGATATTTTAAGATAAGGTTTGACACAAAATGAAGTTTCTAGGTATCGATATATTCCTATAGAGTCAAATACGTTTGTTTAAGTTTTATAACTTGAAAATTATAGAAAGAGGGAGATAACTCATTTTCAAGAACGTTTCACGCGAGTTGTCTAACCTCTAAGGTGAGGTGGTAGATAATGCGAGTTAAGGTCAGTGTTTTTTTTAAGTGTTTGTTAACGACGTTGTCTTCTTGGAGACTATTTTGCGAAGTGGATTGCATCTTAACTCGAAGCACATAAATCTAAGCACCATCACATTTCGACGTCAGTGTACGAAATAGAAAGGGGGGAAGTGAGCAGTTTGTTCTGCGAGGCCTATAGTTTATCCTACCCACTACACCTCTCTTCCTCCGACGAGTTTACACACTCACTATACTATTTGCACCTTGAAAACATTGACTTGATTTTTAAAATTACACTTTTCCTTGTTTCCTATTCTAGATACACATATGCTACCACGGACTTTTTTTAAATCTACATCAGTGACCTGGTGGTCTAGGGGTAAGGTGTCGGACTTCTGTACTGGAGTCCGGGGTTCAATCCCAGCACAGATTTATCTGAATACCCAATCCTTCCTTCATCTCTGACAAGATGTGTATTAATCACAACTTGTGAATGTGGGGAATGCCAGGCCTCCACCTGTGGTTCGGATTCCACGTTAAACTGTAGGTCCTCCATTTCATCTCACAATCACCCTACCATTACACATTAGTGTAAGTGCATTTAGCCTGAATGGGTAGTAAGACGCGGTGCTAATAATAATAATCTATATCCTGGCAAGAAGATTCATACAGGACTTTTAGAGACTACGCCAAATAGCTCGAGCTGTAAAGGAGTTATAAAAAATACATTTCCAAAAAACTCTTTCAGAATAAAAAATAATAAATGTGTGACACTATAGGACTATTTTTAGAATTATTTAAGAATTTGTGGTTTTTGTTTATACGTTTTATCTTTATTAAGACTCGCTGAATAAAACGTAGAGTCATTAACATGGGAAATCCTAGCTCGATCTGCCGTGACGTCACAGGTAGGGAACGTCCTTAAAAATAATATTTTTTGTTCAAAATAAATAAAGTATTGCTCCAGCAACTATGTTTAGTTTAATTTTTACACTTAATGTTCTCAACAGTTCCTGAATATATGTCAAGGGTGTCCTGGAATTTAATGACAACTTTTTATCTTTATTTAAAAAGTTGGTCACCAAATGCCGCTATGCTCAAGACAGATATTCAACAACTGTGTATATCAACACGTGAAGAAAATTGAACTCTATGTTTCTACTGGAACCATATTTTATTAATTTTCTTGTTATTTGTTTAGTTTTTGTAAAAACTGCAGAGTAATATTGACATTTCAATCCGCATCCTTTCCCATCCCACTTAAATTCAGTGGAGTAACTTGTCCTGAAAATAATATGAAAACAAACATGAAAGAAATAGTAAAGAAGCTACTACAAAAAATACGGCGAAAACTTTTAACTTTCAATGTCTTCATCCTTGTTTTGCAATTATTTCCTTTTAGAAGACTGTCGTTTATGAATATATTAGTAGTGGGGGGGGTGACCT
>CABFOW010002855.1:0-89288 GCA_902141385.1 Timema californicum | reverse complement strand
CCAATCAGAGAGCAGGAGGCCTGGTCACGTGATCAATTTCCACCTATCCTGGCCTGTGACAGGTGGGCCAGAACACTACTTAGGTACATTTTTTTATTAATAGACTTTTATTTATATTGTTTTAGTCATTGACAATTTAAGGTGTCTGCTTACTATTAACTGTTTTCCTAGCCTTATTATAAGACAAAGAAAGCCACCATATTTAAAAATTTTAATCATCCATTCAAAAAAATTGAAGACTCACCATTTCCCATTCAAGTATTGTCGAGCCTCACTAGGAAATCGACTCAGTCAGCATTTAATTTAAAAAGTGATTATGCGTGTTTATTTATGTCATATAAGTTGGAGTTAGCTTTAACAATACTTTATTCTAATTTGAAACCCTAACCCAAGCTCTATTTTTTATTAAATTAATCTTAAGTGTGATTTTAAAATCAACTTATTTTCATCGCTTAAACCATTCTCAAATTTTAGAGCAACATATAAATTTCCATTAAAAATGTGGATGTATGAAAAGGGATATAGGGTTCAATTCTATCGTGTAGAAATTACGAAATTACGAAACGTACTCTAATTGGAGTAGAATGAAGAGCAAAATAAAAAAGAGCTATTGGGGTGGCCACAAGGGTATAGTTCGGTTCCTCATCCTAACCACTTGTCCGTATCAGAACCTGATAACCCCCTCCCTGTAATGAAGAACTTTCATGGTGCCCTGGGGAAAACCCACAGCCAACAACAGCCATTTTCCAAACCTTTGCAACTCACTCGTGGTTATTAAAACCAAACACCCTTCCCCCGCTTTGTCTAACTGTAATTGAAATGCTCTCTATTTAATTTAATCAATGAATTACTAATATATATCCTCCCTTTCTCCCCCTCTGAATGATTCTCCATAGAGGCTAGAGGTGAGATTCGAATTCCTACATACTAATTAAAACATGGTCAATATAATGGTATGCTTTCGTGTTGCTGTTTATTTCAAGGATATCTCTACAGGCAACTCTTCTATCTCCCACACCTGTGAGTTTACTAACACTTTATTGCTGGGGGACAAGGATGGTTTCATGTAACACAGGACTAAATATTTAAATAAAACCATTATATTCTTAATGTGTTTATTCAACCAGTTGTCACTTCTCTTAGAGGTAATTTAGTTATAATAGGGTTTAGTTATAATAGGGTTAGATGAGGAAGGTTTATTTAAAGTAATTGTAAACACATTTGTGTGTAAGAAGGGTGGAAGATCCTTTAGGGAAAAAACATACTTGATATCATAGGGTTGATATTCAAGAAAATACTTCTCTATCACTGGAAAATCAGGCAAGATGAGAACTACACATTTTCCATATGCTCACTAGTGCAGGCTTCACAGTTTTAGTATTGATATTGACATACTTAACTAAAACACAAAAGCTAGTAGTTTATAAAAAATAATATCGCCCCCTTCCTATTATATTCTTTACTTCAATATTAAGGTTTATCTTATAATCTCTCTTTGGTCTTGGCGTTGATAACTTTCCTTGACGTTTAAGTTAGACAGAAAATAAATGATTACTTTATTTAATAGTGTATTATGTATGCTCTTGTAGAATGATCGTCGTTCACATGGTTCAAGACGTCAGTCTCACAATATATTAAAAACTAGGTTCTCGAAGCTTTAACGATTGCTTAGAATTTTAAGTTCATTTAATTTGAGAAGAACTATTAAACAAGACACATTTTGAGCAGACAAATTTAAACGGATGACCAGATTAACAAAACATGTAAGCATATGGTTTGAGCTAGCCTCAAAGAGTATCCATGACTAATTTTTCTAAAATTGTCCTAAGTATTTAGCAGAGATAACGAAACATAAAACTACACGTACGAACAGGAGAAATACTAAATTGTCAAGTTAAAATAGGACCTCGCTATACTTGGTCAATAATTTAACTTTTATGATTGACTGTCAATATGGTAACCTGCATAGATTAGGACGTAGTTTCAATGTCGATTTCATTTTGTCTTGTTTGGAAGTTATGGGGAAATCATAGTACAAATTTAGGTCAGATTTGAAACGTTTTTTAAAAATTGTTTACCACTCTCTCTACGCAAATCCAAGTATGTCCACATTTCCTAACAATATTTTAAATTTTTTCCCCCATAGTGTAATCAATGTGTATGTATCTAACTCAAACGTGTTCAAAGATGCTGGTGAGGATAATAACATAATAAGAGATGTACATAAGGCAGACGTCACCAGGGTTTGTTTGCTAGACTTTCCTTGTCGGTTACTGACACTGGCAGAAATGTCATCATCTACTGAAGTTGGGACACCATATAAGTGCATTACCACATCCCAATTAATTGATAATGATGATAATGATGATAATGATGATTATGTGGCAGACATAGTAAAAATTCCTATACGGGAAAACTACCAATGGTACCACCGGAGAATGAGCCTGGGACCTCTAGATTAGTAGTCAGGAATACTGATCTCGTGACTAAGGGGACGCCATAATAATTAGGGTTTATTTTACTTCAGAGAAATAAAACCAAACACTAAACAAGTTTAAAGATGAAACAGGAATTAAAATAAAAGTACATTCAATATTATTTGATCTTGTATAAATAAATCCCCCACGTAGCATTTTTCTAAGTATGTACAATAGTCAGCATTACGTGCTGTTAACGTATTCCTACAGTTGCAGCGTTGCCAACTGTACGATCTGGATATTACTTGTAATATATTTCCACCTCCTGTACAATCGTAGAATCCAACAAAGATATACAACCCTAAAATTAATATCCTGGTGGTCTAGTATAAAGTTACATACATACTATGCAATAGTATTATTAATCCTATTAATAATATTTAAAAAGAGTTCATGTCTGTTATTCTTTCACAAAAGTAAAAACTTTTCCGATTGTTATTAAATATCGAATATATATATTTGAAATTTCTTTAATATTTGTGATGGGCACCGAGAATTTGATTATGACTTTTATTCTTAGTTAAAACTATTTTTGTTCAAACACCACTATGCATTTGATAAATAATTAAAAAACTATTAAAATTACTATATTTAGAAAATTAACTTCTACGTATTCACTGAGGATATATTCTATTTGTTTTGACCTAAAAAGTTTTTTGAAATAATAAATCAAAAAATGAAGTTCATAATACGTGTTCCCTTACCTACTATCTTAACTTAAAAAATAAGGAGCGGATGTGTCAGAAACCAATTAGTCGATAAGTTTTTTAACCAGTTACTTGTAATCACTTTTCAATGTAGCGATAGATTAAACAAGCCTTCAGAACAAATTTTGTAACTTACAATCAAGAATTAGACTTCATCTTTAAATCACTTTAAAGAATATATTTTTATATAAAAAATAATAAGTTTGGATTTAATATTAGATCAATACAGCTATTTAATTTGATGCTATAAATCTGTTTTGGTGACTTGTGATCTAATGTGTCACACTTACAGTAGACTATACTGTAGATGTAAGGGAGATCAGGGCTCGAATCCTGGCTAGGGTTATTTAGAGTGTTTTGTCCTAAATTGTTCAGCTATCTCTCCACGCCAATACAGGCACCCTTCCCCTAAATTCAAACTTTTTCTTTTCTAGCTTATTAGCATAGTTAGTTAGTACAGCATATACCCTTAAAAAGTAGTAAGACGTGGTGCTATTAACAAAAAATACCGTTTAAATCTAACATATCTAGATACAACTAACAATTTGGATAGTTGAATATAAACAAAATATTGATAGCCTCAAGTAGTGATCTTAAAAATCATGAACTCTCAAAAATACCTTTAATAAAATATAATTTAATATATTTGATATTAATTTGTGTACTACTATAATTTTACAACTACTACTACTACTACCATAAAGACTACCTCTAAATACTACTTATAATAACATAAGTTATAATAATATCTATAAATAATTTTATTTTAAGAGAATAGGAATCGGTTCAAGAATGTTTGCTTATTACTGCGTCATACTGCCCTTTTGGGCCTTACGCCTATGTACTAATTATACTTATATAGTAGGGATCTGGTAGATTTAATTTAGTGGAAATGCACTAACATTTACGTGAAAAAGTAATAGAAAATAATTTAGGGAAAACCACTTTTAGTGTACTCGACCAGAATCGAAACCCGATATCCCCGTCTTTGGTAATCTAATCTATTAATCGATTAGCACCTAGAGACCATGCAGCCACCAAAGTGGGTTTCAAGAAATTTAAATATTTAATAAATTTATATTTTAAATAATCGGTAATTTCCTTTCTTTTTCAGGGTTGTTCACTTTAATTCACAGAACATAGCTAAACACGTAAACTAAGTTGAAAATGACTATCCTTTTAATATCGATCAATGTATTATTATTATTATTATTATTATCTTTGACTGACATATTTGAAGTGCTATTTAAATTTAGTTTTATTCACTGGATATAACAATTTTAATTACACTATTTGGGATAGAAATGAACAAGATATAATCTAGAGGGAATGAACTAAAATAAGTGTGGATAAAGAGTGAAACAATTATAAAAAGAAAAAACACTGAAAGACGGTGGGAGTTTAACTCCGAACTCACGGTCATTGGCAACACAGATTAAGTGAGCCTTGCATTTAAGTTACGTATTATTATATATATATATATATTATAATACTACAATTTGGTGTATGTATATATATATATATATATATACACACACCAAATTTACTGGCAGTGTAATCTGAATGATAGTATAGCTGCCTCTTAGCGGGTGCTGGGGTTCGAACTAAGTGAGCCTTGCATTTAAGTTACGTATTATTATATATATATATTATAATACTACAATTTGGTGTATGTATATATATATATATATATATACACACCAAATTTACTGGCAGTGTAATCTGAATGATTGTATAGCTGCCTCTTAGCGGGTGCTGGGGTTCGAACTAAGCGGTCTGTTTATAATATAATGCATCAAAATTCTTGTTCTAGCTACCGTAGCTTTTAATTCGTTCAACAGAAATTGAATGTTTGGGACGGTATGTTAATTACGAGTGGAGCGTAAAGTGGAGAGTGGCTTACTAGTGCAACGTGTGTTGATACATTCCCACACACATATAAATCTCCGTGCAACGTTAATAGAATGGGGTGGATGACTCTAGTTGGTTTATGCTTATATATTTATTTGATCCAGGGGATAAAAGGGGAGGTTGTAGCTTGCCACAATGTTTATTGGAAGCTTCTACCTTTAGGCAAAATATTTACAGCCTCTGTCCCTCTGGCACTTGTTGGAGGTAGAAAGCAGTTTGACAATTGTCACGGTACATTCAGTTTCATATATTGCTGAGAATAACTTAATGTGTTATAAGTTACAGACAAACGCACATTGAATTAGACTAATTTTAAAACTACTTTTAAAACGTTTAGTAATTTTATTTATTGTACCAATATTTTAATAATATCTACTAATATTTTAAACTATAGTACACTAGATATTTGACTTCTAATATATGTAGGTCTAATAAAAGTACTTATCTAGATAGAAGCTGTGAGAGATATACACTATGAGTCAAACAATTTCCTTTAGCCCACACTATTTATCGTTTACCTATATATATACACACACCAAATTTACTGGCAGTGTAATCTGAATGATAGTATAGCTGCCTCTTAGCGGGTGCTGGGGTTCGAACTAAGTGAGCCTTGCATTTAAGTTACGTATTATTATATATATATATTATAATACTACAATTTGGTGTATGTATATATATATATATATATATACACACCAAATTTACTGGCAGTGTAATCTGAATGATTGTATAGCTGCCTCTTAGCGGGTGCTGGGGTTCGAACTAAGCGGTCTGTTTATAATATAATGCATCAAAATTCTTGTTCTAGCTACCGTAGCTTTTAATTCGTTCAACAGAAATTGAATGTTTGGGACGGTATGTTAATTACGAGTGGAGCGTAAAGTGGAGAGTGGCTTACTAGTGCAACGTGTGTTGATACATTCCCACACACATATAAATCTCCGTGCAACGTTAATAGAATGGGGTGGATGACTCTAGTTGGTTTATGCTTATATATTTATTTGATCCAGGGGATAAAAGGGGAGGTTGTAGCTTGCCACAATGTTTATTGGAAGCTTCTACCTTTAGGCAAAATATTTACAGCCTCTGTCCCTCTGGCACTTGTTGGAGGTAGAAAGCAGTTTGACAATTGTCACGGTACATTCAGTTTCATATATTGCTGAGAATAACTTAATGTGTTATAAGTTACAGACAAACGCACATTGAATTAGACTAATTTTAAAACTACTTTTAAAACGTTTAGTAATTTTATTTATTGTACCAATATTTTAATAATATCTACTAATATTTTAAACTATAGTACACTAGATATTTGACTTCTAATATATGTAGGTCTAATAAAAGTACTTATCTAGATAGAAGCTGTGAGAGATATACACTATGAGTCAAACAATTTCCTTTAGCCCACACTATTTATCGTTTACCAGCGTCTTATTACCTGTTCAGTGTTCAGATTATACTCATATAATAATATTAATAATTACACTATTGGGGTAAGGATGGTGAAAAAAGGATTTTATTGGTAATTTATCGACATTGGCGTGGTTGACGAGTGAGAGAATATTTTGAATAAACGAGCCTCAGTAGACACAACCGCGTCTTTTGCGGGTGACCTGATAGTCTAGGAGTAAGGTGTCAGACTTCTGTACTAGAGGTTCGGGGTTCAATCCTTGGTCCAGACACAGATTTATCTGATAACCAAACCCTTCCTTCACCTCTGACAAGACGTGTATTAAACACAACTTGTCAATGTGTGGAATGCCAGGACCCCACCGTGGTTCGGATACCACATTGAAACGTAAGTCCTCCATTTCATCTCACAATCAACCTACCATTACACATTAGCATAAGTGCATATAACCCGAATGGGTAGTAAGACGCAGTACTAATAAAAATAATAATCCTCTTCTTTAGCAAGCCAATATAACACGAGAGTTACGCATTAGAACATTAATCCACTAAAGCAGGTATATTTTTAAATATAAACTTTGTTTACCCCGTTAGATAGCATGCTTACCTTAAATTATTACACTATGGCATAGCTTAAAAGATAGGGAGGACCATCAAGATAATATTTTCACCATAAATGCATTGTGTTATGCATAATATTTAAAAAATTATTGTCATCCAAACCTTAGAAAAATTGTGTATATATATTTTTACAACACTTCTTGCTCCCATACTGACTATTCACCTATTGACATTAAGAATATAGGTATGATGAAGGTAAAGTTGAGAGGAGACCTATTTGCTTTTGCGGTGAAGAGGAAATTCGATTAAAACCACGGTCCTTAACCATATGTGGGAAAGCACCCCCCAGTAAACTAAGCCCAGATTTTATTATCTGGCCCCCTACAACCAACAAACAATTAAATCAGGAGACTAATGCCTTAGATTTTGTAACCACCTGTACTTAATTTGTATTAAATATATGGTATGGTGCTACACTTAGACATTCTCCCGCTTTTATCTTAAAATATACATTTACTAAAAACTCCTAAGATTAGTGAAACAGAAAAAAAGGCTATAAATTGTGGTAGAAATGATACACCAAAGATCAAACATGAGATAATATACATTGTCTTTGATGATATGGCATTGGGAACCAGCAACACTGTTACAGAAAAACTGAGAAAAGAGAAACATCTTTGTCAAACAAAGATCATTTTCAAATAACAGAATAAACAAGTAAATATATTTGATTCTAGCTCAGAAGTTATAAGTTTTACTAAAACATAATCTTACAAAAGATTTTAATTTTTTATACCTTACAATGATATTTTATATATCAGATAGTTGAGGAGAATTGATCAAAGGTGAAAGGTTTTCCCTATTTAAGGTCCCCTCAAAATTATTTTAATGAGAAAATTAGAGTTTCCATTTTGTTTATAATAATAAACAGGGTATAGATATAATCTTTAATTGAAATTGTTAGATCTAATTTCGATAAAATCGACATTTACTCTTTTTGACTATTAGTAAGTAAGATAACCTTAAATTTAGGGTTGGATATCTGATTTCATAAATCCCTCGGGTGGACCGTATTAAAACCCCAGATACCTAGTTTTAGCCTAATTGGTAAAATAGTTTTGGCTCGAGCCCTAGGTACAGACTGACGGATGGACAGACAAACCGACGGACGACAGCGAGAAAACAACTTAATTTGGTTTCAGGGGGGAAAATCAACATCTATCAAAATTTCCGAGATATCGAGAGAAAGTAAAAATGTCACTTGAACTAATGTTTGATTTGCAAGAACTTTCAAGTGACTTGAACTTGTCATTTTAATGAAAATAAACCCTTTTCTCTTGAAAGTCTTCCAATAACCATTCATGTTCCTGTACTGCTCTTTGATCTTTGATTAGACAGAAATAATTAGTAGAATATTCAAATACAATCAATCCTTAGTTTTACTCCTCATACACGCTGTTGGAATTTATCAATATATATTAATTAAGTACGAGAAAGGTGGAATTTAGTGTAAATGTACCAGAACTTGAAAACAGGATACTAGGAAGTCATATATGAAACGCCACCTTCAGTGTACTCAGACTTCACCAGCAAACTAGAACCAATAACTTTGACATTTATTCCTGGTACCTAGTGATAGTAGTTGCAAGAAATTAACTCCAGGGGTTAATATCACATCTAGGTTAGGCATTCATTACAAAAAATAATTCAACGTTTCTGAATTAGATAAAAACATGAATATGACTTGTTAAATTATCAATTAAAACACTACCTCTCACCCCCCGTTCACGTTAAACGCATAAGAACTAATTAAATTTATGTGCTTGGTACGATAAATATTTAATTTAGAAGAAGTGTAACAGCATTTGTTCCAAGAATGATAGTGTAAATTTTTTTATTAAAAAACCCTTAGAGCACACGTTTGGGACTTAAGCTTGATCTCCCTATCTCCGGAAGTTCAGTCTATGGCGAGAATTATGTCTTACACCATTCGACCAACTATAAGAAAACAAAACCTTCATTCTGCTCCAATAAATTATTAAAATAACTTCTTTCTTTTTATTAATAGTCACCTAGCTCCAATGTACAGTACCTTCTACAAATTGATGAGAGAGAGTGTAGGAGTGGAAGAGTTAGAGGATATCACCCCCTTAAGGCCTCCTCTCACCCTTTCCAGCTCGAACAATGCAACTGAGCTGATAATTAATACACATGCGTCACTTTCACACGCACATTTCACGAACAACTGCCCCTGCAGTAACGCTACATTGAGTTTCAGTGAAATACGCAGGACCCGCCGACGCTATTTATTAACTATTTCCAAAACAACGATGCGTGAATGTAGGCCTTAAGCAATGCAATTTGTCAATAAAGGAACAATGGAATGGTGGGTTGAGCGGTAAGTGAAGAGCGAGGGGGAAAAATGTAGTTTTTTTATATGCTTCGACGTATAAATATAGGAGATAGTTGTATTTGTCAATAGGAGGTTGTCAATGGTTCCAGTGATTCTTCCCAACTTCTTCCGACCCTACATTTCAATTCCACTTGTGACGTTAAGATAGAGGTGTTAAAAAAATAATCAAACGTCTACTTACGCCTTTAAAACCAGGACAGAAGTAATGTGACTTAATCTTTATTGATAAATTGAACAGTGTATCTGTAATAAGCGTTGCTCTATACTTACCGCAAGCAGAGGTCTGAATTTTAAATATTAGTAGACCTTTTGCACGAAAATATGCTCCTCAAAGACAGGATTTTTCTTTTCTGATTTTTTAATTAACTAAGAAACTTACAAAAAATATCAACACCGTGAGATGTATTTAGTAACACATTTCATACAGTTGCTTGTTATGGTTGAGTTTTCACACGAAAATGTGCACCTGTAAACCAGAATTTTAAAATGTTGATAATTTTAATTTTGTCCTATCCACCCCATTTGCTATTTTTTTAAATACATTCACCTATTTTTATGTTTTCAAACTTTATACCCTTTTTGATTTTTTAGCCTTTAACTCTTATAATCTATTTTACACTTTTAAAATTCTTTTACATACCCTTTTCACCCCTTTTAAAATAAAACTTTACTAGACCAACCATTGCCCTTACAAAATTAGCATGACTAACATTATTGACATAATAGTTAGTTATGTTAAGGATTGGCTTTATAAAATTTAACCGCAATAACCTTTAAAAAGGGTGGGAGGGAGGGAGGGGGTAGACCGTCAGTTATAGATAACAGTTAAGAAACCAGCCCTTGTACATCCTAATGAGATTAGAACCTGGATCTGTTAGTTCTTTCCTATTTTTCTAAATGAGCTTATTAAACAACGTCACTACATAATTAAAGGCATACCCAACTATTAAAAATGATAGGATTAATACCATTAGTTTTAATTTGATTGAGAGGGAGAATTATTCAATTAATGTGTGCGTAAGTATACATGGTGAGATCCTACCTGCTGCTGAAGATCCGGTGAAGCAATAACCCAAGTAGGCCTACCTGGGGTTGTGATGAGATGATCTTGGTGTTTATGATCAGACGCACATTTATACCAATTAGGATAAGGATGAGTTTATTTAAATTCGCGAAAGAAAGTGCAAAGCACTAAAAGAAACAGACAAGTTAAGCCGCTGTGGTGACGCACGTCCACCTTTGAGGAAAACACTTTGCGAACTAACAGTGAGCGCGCGTAAAAATACGAGAGAGCAATTGTACCACCCTTACAAAACATAATTAATGAAAGAAAAGGCGGTAAACAGAAAAATGTGATAATTACATAAATTAATAATGAATGAATAAAATAAATATTTAATTAAGTAAACAATAATGAAATAGATATTAAAATAATAAAATATAAAGAAATAAATACTAAACATCCTCCCCCCGTTGAACTATTCAGGTTCAAGAATAAGGAAGAAACACAGAACATAATGAGACCTAATTACTAGGTAAAGGGAAAACCTTTACAGCAGGCCGAGTAAGGGATCCTCTTAATGTAGGTAGAGTTAATACTTGTACCACGCCGTCAGGACCAGGAGACTTTGAAACTATTCGCCCAAGAGGCTAAGAAAGGGGGGGGGGGGTGAGCCTGAATCATGTATTACTACAAGGTCTCCATTCTTGAGGTTATCATTTTGAGTACTCCACTTGATTCGTTGTTGTAAATTATGGAGATACTCCCAGTGCCATCTTGACCAAAATCGTTGTGAAAGGGCCTGAATTATCTGCCATCTCTTGAGACGATGGAGAGGTATTTCTTCTATTTACTACTCAAGGAGAGCCGTGAGAGAGTTTCCAATGAGAAAATGTCCCGGGCTAACTTCATCAATCTCTGACGAATCGGAAGACAAGGGTGTAAGGGGACGGGAGTTGAGCATAGCTTCAACTTTGGTGGTGACTGTAATACATTCTTCCAATGTCAATATTTGGCTGCCAATAACTCTGGTTAGGTGGCGTTTAGCACTCTTAACAGCGCTTTCCAAGAGTCCACCTTGGTGTGGCGAGGCAGAGGGTAGGAAGTGAAACTTGATCCCATTTTCTGCAATAGCTGAATTTATGTGGTAGTGAGATGATATGATGCTTCTATCGTTTTGCATTAATTTAGAAAGTAAATGAGCTCCACATAATTCAAGATGGGGTAACGAAATCCGTTTCAGAGGTGCGACAAGATATTTTTCAACAAGCAAATTTACTTTGACTTCAGAGTTTTGAATCACACATCTGAGATGGATGGCTGCTGCATAACCTTGCTCAGATGCATCTGAGAATCCATGTAATTGGACATCTACAGTAGGGTAGAGAGAGAAATACCGAGGTATGCTGAGGTTTTCTAAGGCTGGAAGCTCTTCCAGAAACCTTACCCATTTTGCAGAAATATCTGCGGGTAGAGGTGCGTCCCAAGATAGTCCTAGTGTCCATAGAAGTTTCATCAATGATTTGGCCCAAAATACTACTGGTTTCAACCAACCACACGGGTTGTAAATTTGAGCTATAGCGGAGAGTACTGAACGTTTAGTCGGGACTTGTTGAACTATATCAATCTTATACGAAAATGCATCACTGTCAGGCTTCCATTAGAGACCAAGGATGCTATAGAGAGGTTGTTCAGGAGTGCGAAAGTAAAGTGGGGTCTCACGATGCTCCTGGGGTACAGCACTCAGTACCTGGTGTGAGTTACTGGACCGTTTGCGCAATTCAAATCCACCTTTTCTTAACAAGTCTGTGAGCTCTTGTTGAAGAGAGAGTGTATCTTCTAGGTTGTCAATGCCAGAGATAATATCTTCGACAAATGTTTGGGTTTGTAGCACTCGGGAAGCGCTGGGAAAGACTTGACTTTCATCATCAAAAAGTTGATGAAGGGTCCAAATTGCAAGATAAGGAGAGCTAGTTACACCATATGTGACAGTGGTACGTTGGTACACTTTGAGAGGCAAATTAGGATTTTCGCACCAAAATATCAATTGGTGATTTTGGTCACCAGGATGTACTTTAATCTGTCTGTATATTTGAATAATGTCTGCACTAAAAATTTTATGACGTCTGAAATTTAAAAGAATATCGCAAATATCATTATTTCGGGCCCGAGGGAAGTACATCATTTAAAGAAAGGCCAGAAGTGCATTTGGCACTTGCGTCAAATACTGCACGCAGCTTAGTGGTAGAAATTGTTTCTTTATGCACGCCATGGTGAGGTAGAAAGTAACGTTGGGAATTATTTTGGAGTGAGGTGGTAAATAATTTAATGTGTCCAGATTTATGATAATCATCCATGAATTCACCATATGATTTCTTGAGAGTTAGTTGAGAATTTAATTTATTTTCAAGCGCATTAAAACGACTTTTTGCTTGTTATGATGAATCACCAAGAGATGGCTTAGGTTCCTTGAATGGAAGTCGAAGCACGTATCGACCAGAGCTGTGCCTACCGTGCATGTTGCTGAATTGTTTTTCACATATTTCCTCATCTCGCGTAACCACCTTTGAAAGGGGTGGTTCCTATAATTTCCAGAACTGTTGAAGTGAGTTGTGTAGGTCAATATCAGTGGTTGATAATAACGTGATAATATTAGCTGAAGTTGGCTGGTTGTTATCTTCACTAATAGAGGGAGCGCTTCCCATAACTACGAAGCCGAATATAGTTCCTAGTGCTATAGGCATGTCTTTTACAAGTGGATAGAGATCACCAGTGAGTGTTTGAGCGAAGAGGTCAGCACCAATTAGCATTTGAACAGAACCACTCTCATTAAACGTAGGGTCAGAAAGAATAAAATGTTTTAGTTTTTTCATTACATCAGGTGAGATGCTAGTTTGCGGCATATTTGATGTTATTTTATCAATTATCAAAACTGAGTGAGCGTGTGCCAATGGTATACCACCACATGTGGACATATTTAAGTGAGTAGTACCCTTAAGTTTCACTTTAGTTGATGATATCCCCTGAACGTTACTGGGTTTGAGGCAGTTACGTTTTACAACCAACAACTTTGAACAGTATTCAGTTATCAGCGTAGATTGACTCGCAGAGTCCCATATTACACGCACAATTTGTGTATTGGTGGAGGGTGTAGTAATTTGGACTAGAGCCGTGGCTAGGAGTACAATATTATGAGTTGTTGAAGACAGACCAACAAAAGGTTTAGTTGAACCAGAATTGGTCAACTGTGAATAAGTAGGGGCTCAGTGTGAGATCTCTGTAATTGTCAACTGTTGTTTGAGACAGTTGTTTGTGTCGCATCAGGTGATCGAGGAGAAAGATGCAAAAATGTGTGATGAGGTTTATTGCATTGTTGACACACATGTTTTGACTTACAGTTTTGAGATACGATGTGAAGTACCTAGGCAATTAACACAGAATCGATTCGATTTAATAAATGCAAATCTTTTCTGTGGAGTTATAGATTGAAAATCTGTACATTTATAAATATTATGCTCTGGCTGTTTGCAAAACGAGCAGTGATTATTTGAACTTATATTTTCCGATAAAAGAACCATCCTAGTTGGTCTGGGTGCTAATAGGCGTGAAAATGAGTGTGTTGATATTATCGTTGGTTTTGTTGACAGTTTATGTGGTAGATTGGCCGCCTCTAGGTGTGTACACTCATTTTCCAAAAAAAGTATTACTTCACTGACAGTTGGTAGAACCTGTGTATCAGCGCGATTACTTTCGAATTTATTTCTCAGCTCTTAAGGAATTGAACGCATCAAGATGTTTGAAAAAATTATGGTTTCCTCGTAAATATTTTTATTAAGTGCGGATAATGCTTGTAAGTGCTCATTATAAGTTAATAAGAAGGATCGAAGAGGTTTTACAGTCACTTGTTAAATATTGGATAGATCAATTAAATTGTCAGTGTGTAGATTAATAAAATATCGGATGTTGTGGTATCTCCTCTAGAGCAAATCCAAAGCAAATGTGTAGTTTTCTGCAGTGAGTGGAAGTGACTTTATTATGTTTAGTGGTTCGGATGTTAGTGTAACTTAAGAGATACTGAAATTTCTCGACCTCTGTCAGAGACGTGTTATTGTGAATTGTGGCCTCATAGAGACTCGAATATGTCAACCATTGTGTGGGCTCACCAGAAAATTGCTTTAAATTAATTTTAGGCAGTCTAATATACGATGCAACAGAGTGGTTTGATTTTGTTGATTCATTTAGTGGATCACTTGTGGAAACCAATAAAGAAGGAACTATCAAGCTGACAGTACATTGGATATCGACGTCTAAATCTACAATTATATTTTTAAATTAGTCTATTTTTTTTGATAATATTCTTGAGTGTGTGTTGTGACATTGTTTAATTTAGACAAGGATGCATAAAATTCTGCCTTTTTAGAACTTGATTCCTTAACAAGAATTTTACACTTTTGTACTTGAATTGGGTTTAACTTTTCACATCGAGAAGTAATGCTAAATTGATCCTGTATTTTGGTAAGTCTTGATTTGATTTGTTCTGCTTGATGCACAAAGCTTGAGTACTTCATCTTGAATTATGTTAATAATATTAATAATAATAAATCTGCTTGTGCAGCTATTTATTTGTAAATAATATTTACTTTGGAGCAAACACATTATAGAACCAAAAAAAGAGAGAGAGCAAATGTCATTTGAAACTGTCTTTACATAATTCTAGGAACTCATTATTCTGAGAAGAGGGTGTTTTTGTACCGGTAGTGATATTATTTTCAACAACAAAAACAAAATATATTAAAACATAAATTGGGTGGTACATAGGATTTAACCGCACACATATTACAGTTAATATCGAATGTTTAGTTCACAGCTCACTAATTCAATATAGTCATTATTTAAGCGGCAGATTAAAAATATTATTATTATTATTATTATTGTTATTATTATTAAGATTGTAAGGCCCATCGACACATTGAGGTCATTAGGGCCTTGAAATATATTAAAATCTAGTATAATCCCCATACGGGAGACGCATAATAATTTACCTGCAGAATATACAGGCAAATACACAAAATAATAAATGATATAGATAATAGATAAAGAGATAAAATATCCATTTGAGACACTCTATAGGAGTGCTCAAATGGGCTCTTAGTACAAATGAGTGATACACTTGCTAAAAAAAACGCAAATGTATTACTCCGATAAGAAGACAAAACAAATATATTAAAACAATATGTAAGTTGAAAGACAAAACAAACATATTAAAACAATATACTAGTTAAAAAGACAAAACAAACATTTTAAAATATACTAAAATGTTTAAAATGTCTCAATGAGAAATATCCAGATGAGTCACTTTAAAAAAGTGACTCAAATGGCATTAAAAAGATCCACCTGGCGTATAAAACGAAGTAAATAATTAACTCCATCCGCACTATCGCGTAATAAAAAACGTAGGTTACCTTTAAAATCAATATCCCTGTGGATAGGGGCTAGTTTGCGACACTCCGCAAAAATGTGGTGCACACTAAGGGGAGCATCACAAAACTGACACACTGGAGGTGGATCCCCTCTCAATAAAAATCCATGGGTCAATAAATTATGGCCGACACGGAGCCTCGTCACCATGACCTCCTCTCTTCTAGACTTTCGTATAGAAGAGATCCACCGCGACACACCGTCCCTGATGGACCGCAGCTTGTTCTGAGCAGGGGTCGAGACCAACTGCTCGTGCCAAGTGCGTAAGACCCCATGCCGAACATAGCCCTTTAGATCTAAAAACATGACACCCAAACTCACCTCAGGAGGCAGGCGTGCTGCCTCCTTGGCCGCCTGGTCCGCCAGTTCATATCCTGAATGTCCGGCGTGACCAGGAATCAAGCAAAAGGCGAGACGGTTGCTTAATGAATCAATTTTTAAAATTTGTTCGTGAATAATCTGCACGAGGGGATTCCACGAGTAGAAAGTGAACAATGCCAACAGAGCACCCATGGAATCCGTGCAGATAAGAACAGAACGGTGACATGATAAACAAAACATAACGATTTAAAAATGGCATAGAGTTCAGCCGTAAAAACACTGGTTTCTTGAGGTAAACCATATTTAAAATTGGATCCTTCCCCAACAAAAGCACATCCCACGGAGGCCCCACATTTCAAGCCATCCGTGTAAATGCGTTTAAAACCCAGAAAGCGGGTTGCGAGGAGCTCATTAAAGGTCATCTCGTATAAAAAAATGTGGGGTGGTCGCTTTAGGGAACTTGGCAAGGTCGAAATGGCATTGAGGTAGGCGTATCTTCCAGGGAGAAACTCGACCTGGGGATGTGGGGATAGCCTTTGGCAGGACTATCCCACACGTGTCGAAAACCGATAGCATCCTGATCCCAACCGGCCTTGTACTACGCCATTTGGTTTCATACAAGACACGGTTAGGGGGATGAAACACAGGACGGTAGGCAACATGCTCCGGTAAGCAGTGCAGTTTCGACACGTAAGATGCTAGAAGATAGGACCGCCGGTAAGAAAGAGGGGGCTCACCGGCGTCGGCACAGATGCTGACGACTGGACTGGTACGAAAGGCACCAGTAGCCAGTCGAATGCCAGCATGGTGGACACTATCTAGCATCTTTAACGCCGAGGGTCTAGCTGAGCCATAAACAAAACTGCCGTAATCAAGTTTTGATCTCACCAAGGCCCTATAAAGGCGCATCAAGGTTTCCCTATCAGCACCCCAAGAGCGACCACTAACTACTTTAAGCAAATTCAAAGCTTTAACACACCTCGCTTTCAGGTCTTTGATGTGGGGGATCCAAGTTAGTTTAAAATCAAATAAAAGTCCCAGAAACCTTACGGTCTCGGAGACAGGTAAAACAACGTTATTCATTAAAATATTTGGGGCTGGCTGTATTCCGCGTAATCTACGGAAGTGGACGACTGTCGTCTTTGCCACTGAGAAGGCAAAGCCACTACGCGATGCCCACATCCATAGATTGTTGACAGCTAATTGTATCTGCCGTTCAGCCCTGTGGAGACTCGATGAACTGCAATAAATTGCGTAGTCATCCACAAAAAGGCATGAACGAACAGGTAAGCGCACGTTGTCTACTATGCTATTTATCGCAATAGCGAACAACGTGCAGCTTAAAATACTACCCTGAGGCACCCCATTTTCTTGAATAAAATCATCGGATAAGGTGTTGTTTAACCTTACCCGGAAGTGTCTATCTGACATAAAATTAGATATAAAAATAGGGAGGTTCCCCCGGAACCCCCAATTAAACAGGGTTTTTAAAATGCCGTAACGCCATGTGGTATCGTACGCCTTCTCCAAATCAAAGAAAACAGCCAAAAGATGCTGTTTATGGAGGAAGGCGTCACGAACAGCAGTCTCCAGACGGACGAGATGATCCACCGTGGATCGGTTACGGCGAAAACCACATTGAATATTAGATAGCAGATTGCGGGATTCTAAATACCATATAAGTCGTTTATTGATCATTTTCTCTAATATTTTGCATACACAACTAGTTAATGCTATAGGTCTATAACTAGTTGGCTGTAATTTATCCTTGCCACTTTTATATATTGGGATGACGGTTGCTTGCCTCCACAGTGTTGGGAACTGACGAGATTCCCAAACACCATTGTAGAGGTCTAAGAGGAACGCCCGTCCAGCAGGGGGCAGTTGGCGCAACATTTCATAATGGATATCGTCGGGGCCAGAAGCTGTGTTGCCCGCCTGGGACAGGGCATAGGTAAGTTCCTCATTAGTAAAGGGGGAGTTATAATCCTCCCCCCGACTTTGGCCAAAATCAATAGTAAGGCGCTCGATGTTCCGCTTATGCACCGCGAACTCGTTAGAGTAGCTCGCAGTGCTAGAAATAGCGGCGAACATCGAGCCCAATACATTGACAACCTCCACAGGGGAGGAGACAAGCGAACCGTTAGACATTAGGGCAGGTATACTATTAATGGAATTTTTGCTACTACTTAATTTACGAATATTGTCCCAAACCTTAGTTGTGGGAGTGGTAATTGTAAGGGTAGAAATAAACTGTCTCCAAGACTCTCTTCTGCTTTCTCGAATAACACGGCGAGCTCGAGCGCGTAGAATCCGGAATGACTCCAGATTCTCCGAAGTGGGACGTCGATGAAAGAGGCGTAGGGCCCTTCGACGGTCAGAGATAGCCAGCCGGCACTCCTCGTTCCACCAGGGAACGGGACGGTGGCGCGGGTTTGGCGAGGATTTAGGGATGGATGCCCTCGCCGCCGCGATGACCGCCGAAGTAAATTGCCCAACCTTAACATCGACGTCAGGAGAATGGGGTTCGTCGAATACGGCGAGCTCGCGGAATTTATCCCAGTTAGCACGTTTAAGAACCCATTGGGGTAACCGTGCTGTACTGGGAGGATCTTCAATTTGTGAAAGCAGAATGGGAAAGTGATCGCTGCCACATAGGTCCGAGTGAACCTCCCAAAGGAAGTGAGCAGCAATCCCGGGGCTACATAGAGTTAGGTCGATGGCAGAGGATACACCATTGAAGGTGGAGAAGTGTGTCTGGGTCCCGGTGTTCATTAACACCAGGTTTCCCGAGACAAGAATATCCTCTACCATCCTCCCACGGGCATCTGTAAAATTAGATCCCCACACCAGGTTATGTGCGTTAAAGTCCCCCAAGATAATATAGGGGGCGGGAAGTTGTATAAAGAGGGCCTCAAGACTCCTCTTTGAAACACGTTCACCTGGTGGGAGGTAGATGCAGCACACTGTCACTTCCACAGCAAGGGAGATTCGGACAGCGATCACTTGGAGATCAGATATAATATTAATATTTTTATGGTATATATTGCTTCGTGCGAATATAGCCACACCTCCGCTAGCCCGATCAAAGAAAGGCTTGTCGGTACGATACACATCGTACCCACGAAGCATCGGGTTGTCATTTGGGCGGAAGTGGGTCTCCTGCAAACACAAGATGGAAGGATGCAGGGAAGAAATTTGTTGTTTAATTTCCTCTACACGAGCATAGAAACCCCTACAATTCCATTGTAGTAGCGACATACTTTATTAATATAAGATTTAATTATCCTCGCAATCCATATCACTATCTCTTAAAATTAAAAATTGGTTGAGGGCCTTTTTAGGTCCTCTTGCCTTTCCCAGTCTCTCCTGGACCTCTCGCTTCAGGAGAGGTTTTATTTTATTTGGGAGAGACTGGGTAGTCGTATCCTTGCGCGAAGGCTTTGTTAAGGCCTTCGCCCCTTTTTTGATATTTTTTTCGGCGGTCTCTCGCTGGTCCTTCTTCAAGGCACCAGTGGGACCCGCCTTTACGGCCATCCCTGTTTCACCACTCATCCCGACCTCTGGTGGCCCAGAGGCGGGGATGAGCGACTCAACAGCGGAGGCACGTAATTTATTTCCCCGAGGAGGGCTCGGGGGTGCTCCCCGAGGAGGGCTCGGGGGTGTTCCCCGAGGAGGGCTCGGGGGGGTTCCCCGAGGAGGGCTCGGGGGAGTTCCCCGAGGAGGGCTCGGGGTGGTTACCCGAGGGGCGCTCGGGGGAGTTCCCCGAGGAAGGCTCGGGGGTGTTTCCCGAGGAGGGCTCCTCGGTGGGACGGGTGGGGGAGACGACTTAATTGGCACGTTTCTAATACTGATGTCTCGAGCAGAGGCCAATGGCACAGGTCGCGATGACGTCTTGGCAAGATTAACTGCGCAATGGCAGTTTGGACAGTTGACGTTCTGGCTGACAATCTGGCTGTATGAGGTCTGAAATACCGGAGCCTGACTGGATACGTATTCCTTGCGTGCCTGGGCATATGAGATCTTCTTTTCAGATGGTATCTCCAGGACTTTCTTCTCCACCTTCCATTTCGGACAGGCCCGAGACCAGGCGGAGTGCGGACCATTTCAGTTGACGCAGTACTTAGGAGACTCACATGGTGTTTCGTGAGGCTCCTGTCCGCAATCCGCACAGGTTGGCTTACTACGACATCGCAGCTTCGTATGCCCAAATTCCTGGCACTGAAAACAGCGCCGAGGGTTAGGGACATACGGCCGGACCCTGAGCACGTGGAAACCTGCTCGGACCTCCTTCGGAAGGGTAGGAGTCACAAATGTGAGTATATACGTATCCGTTTTCTTTTCTTGTCCATTTTTTTTGTGACAACACGGTACACTTCGGTGACATGCTAGGGAGAAAGCTCCTCACAGATATCCTCAATGCTCACGCAGTCGAGGTCATAGCAAGTGACCACTCCCTTGCAAACATTGAGGAACCTGTGAGGCTCCACCTTCACCGGTATATGAGACGTATTGCTCAACGGTATTTCAAAGATTGCCATCACTTTTGAGGACTGAAGGTCAGTGGTTGTATCATGATCGTGCCATCGCGCAGTTTTCTGATTGATACATTAGATTGCACTGCACCATTTATTACTCTTTCAAGGAAAAATGGGCTTACTCGCTTTAAATCTTCATTTTCCTCTTCTCGAGACATCACCAGAAAGCGGGGATGGGGCCTCACCACCTCCTGGGTCTCTTCTAATTGAGGGCTAGACGGCCTTACCCGTTTCCGCCTCTTATCAATATTACGGCCCTGTGAGGGGCCAGGCAGTGAGGTGCCAGCAGAATTTAGCAGTAAGGTGCCAGCGGTGACAATATTATTGGCCATGCCGTATAAGGGGACAACCCACACAGTACTTGGATCGTAGACCCAGGGTGATCCCAGTTGGTACTACCACATAAGGCCCTGTTAACTGTCCTGATGAGAGGCCCCATACGAAGCTAGACATGACAACCTTCGCATGGGGCATCACCAGGAGAGAGGTCGTTGTAGCAAGTGGGTGTGGGAAAGTGCCAATTCTACGTCCGGGCCCTCATGAACGCAACCGATCTTTTCTCAAAGTAGGATACCCGGTTATTGTCATCCCTAAGGCCCCTCTAATAAGGTATTGCAACCGGTGCACTTTCATTTAGGAGCTCAAAGCAGTGGAATCCAATAATAAACCGAGAAGAGCCGGGTTAGTAGCTAAGGTCGTCAACGGGAAGGCCAAAGGCATCCGTGCAGGGCGAACGGCAGGGTTAAGGAAAGAAATAGAAGGTAGAAGAAGGAAGTAGAGAGAAAAGGGAGAAGAAGGAGAGAGAGAAAAGAGGAAAAAGAGGAGAAAGAGATAGATAGGAAAGGTTATCCTACACGAGGTACGTCCTGCACAGAAGCCTCCCCTTTTAGTCGCCTCTTACGACAAGCAGGGGTTACCTCGTGATTATTCTAACCCCGTCCCGCAGGGGGGATTAGAAATAGAATATCAGTTTCACCGATAACAAGTTATTGAATGGCGGTCTTTCTTGGCGGCAATTCCCAAACTAGGGTTATCTGATATTCTACACAATTAGTTTTATTTTCCAAAGTAATTATTTTAACACTAGTTATATTTGATTGTCTTGAGAGTAAAATGTTCAGTTTTATTTTATTTTTATTACTGTTTATTTGAATGGACTTTAACACAATAGCGTGGTACGAATGTTAGCTAAATAAAAGTTCAATTTATTATCTTATGTATTTAGAAACATCCGGCCCGGAGGGCCAATGTTTTAATTTGATTTAGAGGGAGAATTATTCAATTAATGTGTTGCGTAAGTATACATGGTCAGATCCTATCTGTTGCTGAAGATCCGGTGAAGCAATAACTCAAGTAGGCCTACGTGGGGTTGTGATGGAATGATCTTGGTGCTACGGATCAGACGCACATTTATACCAGTTAGGATGAGGATGAGTTTATTTAAACTCGCGAAAGAGAGTGCAAAGCACTAAGAGAAACAGAGAAGTTGAGCCGCTATGGTGACGCACGTCCACCTTTAAGGAAAACGCTTTGCGAACTAACAGGAAACGCGCGAAAAATACGAGAGAGCAATTGTACCACCCTTACAAAACATAATTAATGAAAGAAAAGGCGGTAAACAGAAAAATGTGATAATTACATAAATTAAAAATTAATGNATATATATATATATATATATATATATATATATATATATATATAAATCACAAATCCAAACGCATAGATGGACCACGTACCGTGTTTGTAAACAGACTGAATCCAGCAACATTACGGGCATGGAATGAGCTACCGACCAACAATAGGAATTTGACTATGTTAACTGTTTCAATTAAGTGGTACGGATCTCCGCAATGACTTTCTTTCTCCATTGTCTTAAAATGGAGATATATACTCAAAACCCGTAATATTTTTGAAAAGAAATATTATTTGCTAGCTGACCACAGTACAAATTACGCTATAATTACGTAGAACATTTTTGGTCATATGGTTTATAAATTTTAATATTTTATTTTTTCATGATTGATGTCCTCATTTGTATATTTGGCCAATATAAAAGATCAATATTGGGTACAGAAGGGTCAGCACTTTGTATTAAAATGTCTACTTACGGTTAAAATTTTCGTAATTTGGTTAAGGATTGCATATATTCATGTCATCGCATTGCTATTTAGTTCCTCATTTATAAATGTTTACCAGTACAATAGGTAAATATTTACTATTGAATCCAAAATGATAGAGCTAATTTATTGTTGTACAAACATTTCCGCTAAGAGGTTGAAGGAAAAAGAACATAAACTTTTTGAGAAACTAACATAATCTATGGCATCATATAGATTATTGAGTTAGAATTTAGGTAATATATCTGTAGAATAAAAGTTCACAAAACTTTATTAATATATTTATCAAGTCTCACAAACTACTGGTTATATAAGAAATACTAGTGGAACGTTTCAGCGATTTCTGCAGAGTATTGAACTAAAATGTATTCTAAACTTTTATTGGGAGAAGCTAATAGTTTACTCGTCAAAGGATATGAACTTTACACTGATCGTTTGGTGTCTAATTTCAATCAAAACGTTTATTTGCCCCCTTCAAACCACGATGAGAACTTTAAAATGACCTCTCTTCCAGATCGTTATTTGTGGCACTAAAACACTCAAGTAAAAATTAGTTATCACATTTAACCAAGGACATATATTTTATCCATCTATGTACAGCTATACACAAATCATGATTTCTATGGTGATGTATACAAATAATGATTGTACAAATGTACCCTTGCGTACACAGAATGAAAATATGTAAAATTCACTAGAAAATTTGGGTTTTTGTTTTAAGTTACTATTTTTGTCGATATCTCAGACCCATAACGTTTAAATTGAGTGAACGTGTATCAAAATTGGTTCAATCAATTTCTCGTAATTTCACTTACTGGAAAAGGGCATATCAAATTATACATAAGAGTAGAGGTAAACATTCAAAGACAAAGAAGAGGAAGAATAAAAATTAACAATCATATATATATATATATATATGGCTTTGTAGAATTATTGCGTTAAAACTTAAGTAGTATATGTTTACAACTCAAGCTCACAAAATTGTATTAATATATTTGCAAATATCTCAGAAACTGTTGAATTTATAAAAATATAGGTCAAATAAAAGTTTTTTATTTATTATAGTCCTACAATTTTGCAAGTATAAATTGTTTATTATCTCAAATAGTTGTGGAGATACGGAAATTAACGCTTCTGTAAAGTACCCTAAAAATTATTTTTATGTAAAAATGAAAATAGCCAGTTTATTTATAATCTTAATCAACGCCTAGATAAGAGTTTTAATCAAAATCGTTGGAGTAGATTTTGAGAAATCCTATTTTTTCTCTTTCTCCCCTTATAAAACTACTCTTATTTTTAATTTTTAATAGACACACAGGCAGACGGCATTGTAAAGACTAATTTTTAGGGTTCGGGGGGTCATTAGACGTCGACATCCATCAACATTGCAGGTTAGATTTTTTTTACGGTCGCAATACTTACTTTAATGTCCAAAAAGTTTTAAAAATATATATATAATTGCGTATAGATTGAAAGTTATTGATTTTATGAAAATATGTTTCGAATAAAATATTTGTATTATAAATATATATACATGTTTGTAAGACTAATTATTTTCATATATCAAATAGTTTCGGAGATATTATATAAAAAAAGTTAATTTACGCATCAGACCGGAGCCCTTAAAGCCATTTTTCCGAAATATTAAGAGTAGCCATTTTGTTTGGAATATTTATTAATATTTATAGATGAAATTTAATCAATATCGTTAGAACCGACTTAGAGGAAATCGACTTTTTCTCTTTTTGCCTTTCAGTAAGCTACCCTTAATTTTAGGTGTAGATATCCAATTCCAAAAAAACCCTTGGGGCAATCCTATGAAAACCTTATATATCAAGTTTTAGCTCAATCGGTAAAATAGTTTAGGCTCTAGTTGGAGGTACAGATATACAGACAGACGGAAATTCAATAACTACTTTTTCGGATTAGGGGAGTCATGAAACGTCAAGAATTTTCAAAATCTCGAGTTCGATTATTTTGACGATCACCATACTTTCTCTGCCTGTAAGATAGAGAGAAAGTAAAAATTGAAATGTGTTCATACCAACAATTAGTAAAGAATGAGTTTTTAATTTTTGGCCAAGGAGATATATTTTATTTATATATTTACAGCAAATAATGATTTCCATTGTAACTAAAGAATTAAAAACTGAAAATTATCTGTGAAAGTAGGTTTTGGTCGGATTTTGGTGGAAAACTACTATTTTCTCGACATCCTGAACTCCTAGCCGTTAATATGACTGGACGTTTGTTAAAATCTGTTCAGACATTTTCTCGTAATTTCTATTACTGAAAACGGGTTCATAAAATTATATATATCGATATTTACACTAAAAGATTTTTTATATAATAAACCTACATATTTGCAATGATAATTAATTTAATATCTCAAAGACTTATGGAGATATAATTTAAAACTATAATTTACACATCATTACGAAACCTCTAAAGTTATTTTGACGAAAAATTGAGAGTAGCCATTATATTTTAAATATTTATTTAAACTTAGAAACTAAATTTAATCAATATCATTAGAGCCGATTTTAATAAAATCGATTTTCTCTCATTTCTCCCTTAAGGAAACTACCCTTATTAAAGGGTTTGCTATCCAATTCCAAAAATAACCTCAAGGAAACCATATGAAAACCCCAGATATAAAAGTTTTAGTCAAATCGAAATAATACTGTAGGCTCTAATCTGAGGTACGGATAGACATATAGACTGACGGCATTGCCAAGATCACTTTTTCTGTTTCGGGGGATCATTAAACGACAACATTAATAAAAATCTCGACTTAGATTTTTTTTGACGATCAATCACACTTAATTAGCTATCTGTAATGTAGCGAGAAAGTATAAAAATGCCTTATTCACTCAACAAAATAATAACTTAACTTCTAACATTTGGTCTAAAGTAGCTGAGAAACTAATCTATATAAATGTCGTGTGTGTCTTTGTCTATAATCTATTGTTTGTAATGAAATACAAGTAGTATGAATGATTTATTAATTTATTGATTATTAATATTGTATAACTAAGATATAATTCGTAGTAATTTATCATTTAATAATGTTTGTGAATGTGGTTGGTTTAAAATGTATATTCTAGTTGTTTAGTTTTAAAAATCCATTTTAAAATTTAAATTTTCTTTTATTATACCCTTTTTGTAAACATGTCAAGTGTAACACCTTAACTTTACCAACATAAATAAATACATTTAAATAAGAGAACCTGAAGCCAGTAACGTCATGATACTAAACCATCGTATCAGCGAGGAAGCTTTTGGATACTCGTGATATAGGTACAGTTTAAACGCATCTTTTGAGCAAAGCCGCATATCCCTACATTTTTAAAACAACTTACCGGACAAGTCCATAGATATGCAAATAAACCATCATTGCTTTGGATCCGAGGAGATTTTTATAGAACTATTAAAAGTAGACATTGATTGAATTCTGGATTACCTGCACTGCAGATATTATTTAACTTTTGGTTAAATTTCTTCTCTTCAAGCTAATAATAATATATCTACTTTAAAATAATAAATACTACTTAATTCCCTTACATGATTTTTTGATGCATATACTAGGGCTATTTAACCATATATTATAAATTAATTAATTTACTCCCTCAACACACGGGTTACAAACTATATCAAATTTATAAAACACATTTTAAAACACAATCGCATGAATTTTCTCATATTGTTTAAGGAAAAAATTAAAAATATATTTTCAGTAAATTAATTTAAGTAAGACTTCCCCATAAAACGAATAAATCATATTTTCAGTAACAATAAACTTACTTACTTTCGTACTCAAATATTTACTGATTCTATGACACCAGGAGCTTAAAATTTTACTAATGCACTTAAAAAAGTAATCATCTGTTCCTATCTTGAAATAGTTTTATCCAGCCCACTTATTAACCACCTTATTCCTATCTTGAGCTAGTTCCATCCAGTTTGCCTCATTACTTCTTATCTTTTTAGGGTATTTTTTTCGTTATTCTCTCATCTGAAACTATGATTCCCCAATGTTCTCTTCCCATAAGGTGTGTAGGTTACAAATAACCTTAACAATCTTAAAAATATTATAGAATCCTCCATTCACGCTATCTATCCTCCCCATCATACTATACAAGACACAATCATCCTAAAAATATATAATGAAGAGAACAGGATATAATATCTTTATAAGCACATTTTTTTTCGAACATTATAAATTTGTTTTAGTCACATAAGATACCGTGTTTCACAACCAGAACCACAGACAGACTTATTGTTTTGTATATTCTGAATTTTAAGTTCCTTGAACGCAGGCCAGGTGTCAAATACTTGATAACTGAGTCATGTATGCATCTCACTGGCTGTATTATTTTTCTAATTTCCAATCTGATATGGATATTGTTAGTTAAAATATTTCCAAACTCTTTAAACTCATTAACCCTATCAAATGATTTGTTGTTTGCGGTAATCTCTAAATTATCGACCACAATATGTGTTCATTGTGTGATCATACACTTAATATTTTCAGCGTTCACTACTAAACATAATTCTTTACTATCCTCTAATAAACTGTTGCACTTATTGCAACAATTTCCAGACCATCAAAGCTTAATCATATGCGTACCCTAATAATGATATTGTACCGTTTTATAATATTACATCCCTACTCTATTATGCTATCTTAGTAGAATACCCTAAAGCTTGTTTATAAAGTAACTGGTAAGGTGAATCTCTTTGTCCCAAACCATTAGGGTACGGCCAGACTGGGTGAGCGAGCGACTAAAATATAAAATAGAGCACATTGGTTGTAATGGGAGGTGGCCAGACTGGAGCGAGCGAGCGAGCGACTAAAATATAAAATAGAACACATTGGTTGTAATGGGAGGTGGCCAGACTGGAGCGAGCGAGAGACTAAAATATAAAATAGAACACATTGGTTGTAATGGGAGGTGGCCAGACTGAGCGAGCGAGCGACTAAAATATAAAATAGAACACATTGGTTGTAATGGGAGGTGGCCAGACTGAGCAAGCGTGCTTGAATGATAGAACTGGTTTCATTTTCAAGCGCGAGCGTTCGACACGGTACAGTCTAGTTTACAGGCGATAGGCAATATTATTGTATGTTGGTTCATTTAGTGCTAGGAAAACTTCTCATTTTTACATTTTTATTACTATCGGTAGGTTTAGCACACTTGCTACTAACGGCCTAATTTAATATGATAATAAATCATATATGTGTATATATATATATATAACTGATATGTTAAAATACTTCAATGTTATAATCAAAGTAGGCCTCTAAAAATAAGAATCACCATTAGCGTGGAGAGGGGATGAGAAAACCACAACAATAAATCACTTGTCAAAAACAACTCTCAGTTCACTGAACCAAGATTCGAAATTTTGCTCTCTCGTCAACAACAATCGAGAGTTGTCCTCTAATCATGCGCTTGCCAGTTTGGCCACCCAGTCGCTCGTGCGCTCACTCGCACGCTTGTCAGTCTGGCCAAACCCTACACATACATATCAAAATAATCTTATAGGTGACATCCAACCCCGAACATTAGACTCGCATCAGTAAAACATACCTTAGTAGCTTGACAAGTTATTTTATTATACCAAATTTAACTAAAAATTGATATAATTTATCACCTATGTGTATCTGATGAGCCATCATGTTGTATTCCTACTTTTTTTCTAATGTCTGCCTAAAAGTAAAGATTTGATCAGTTTGTAGAAATCCACATTGATGATACCCAATTATTTCTTCTAAATAAGGCGTCAATCTCATTAATAGTATGTTGGAAAACATTTTATAACATGTTGATAGTAGTGATATACCTCTATATTAATTTAAATTTGTTTATCTTTCATTTTGAAATTTATACTATAAAACCTTCTTTCCATTCTTGTGGTAATAACTTAACTCATAGTTCCATAATTTCAATTTACAACTGATCATAAGTAAACTTCCCTTAAATTAACTTATCCTAGAAACATAAACATATAATATTCTTGATCATGTAAAATAGTCTCCTGATACCAATTTAGAAGAAAGTTTTTAGATCTATTTTTTATACATTTTTCCAATCCTCTGTCATCATTAAATTACTATAATAAAACGATTGTTTCTTAGACAATAAGTATACACTATTATTTATAATATATGAATATTAAAAGATAGGCATTTTTAATAAAATCGCTAGAGCATATTTTTAAATATTCAGAATTTAGTAAGTGACCCTGAAACGGAAGTCCTCCCACACCAACCTTTAAAATAAACCTTTTTTTTTGGTCCTTTTAAACACTTCAGAACTATACATATCAAATAAAATATTGTTAGATTAATTTTTAAACAATTTTAAATAGTTGAAAATCAATCTCTAATTAACAAAACTTTAGAGAAATTTTACCCAGAAACCAAAATATAGGTATATTTGGGAGGTTGACCACCCTCTGGATATTCATTTTAAACAAAATCGTTTCATCAATTTTCAAAAAATGTGTAAGCAAAAATAATCACTTAACTATAACTACCCTTGGTTAAGGCCTAACGTCAACATAAGATAGATGGTACGGAACTCCGCATGGACTTTCTCGCTCTATTTTTTGAAAATGGGGATATATACCTAAAACTCACAATATATGTGAAACGAAATAATATGCACAAGCAAACCCAAGCATTATCTGCACTATACTTATGTTAAACTTTTTTTTAGTCCCGGATTTAAATTTTATAATTTTGTTTTTAAAGAATTAATGTCATTATTTGTATGTTTGGACCTATAAAATGATCAATTTTGGGTCCACAAGGCTCAACACATCGTATTAAAATTTCAACTTTCGGCTAAAATTTTCGACATTTTATTAGGCGTTGCTAATCTTCATACCATCGTATTGCTATTAAATTCCTCATTCATAAATTTTGACCGATAAAAAGTGTAAATATTAACTATTGAGTTTAAGATGATATGGATCATTGTTGTACAAACAATTCTTTTAAGAGGTTTAAGTAAATACAACATAAACTTTTAGAGGCTTACTTATATATATATAATTACTCTATGGCATTGGAGAATTATTGAGTTAAAACTTTAGTATCGATTTAAAACTAAATCTCACAAAATTGTATTAATATGTTTGCCAATATCTCAGAAACTGTTGGATTTATAAAAATATATTTCATATAAAAGTATTTTATTTTAAGTTTTACAATTTTGCAATGATAAGTTATTTAGTATTTCAAATAGTTGTGGAGATGTGGAAGTTTCTACTTCTATAAGGTACCCTAATATTCATTTTCATGGTAATGTGAAAATAACCAGTTTTTTTTTATAAACTTAAATCAACACCGAGATACAAATTTTATTCAAAATCGTTAGTGCTGAATTGGAGAAAATAGATTTTTTCTCTTTTTTCCCTTTCTTAAACTTTTCTTAGTTTTAATTTTAAACAGACACACAGGCAAAGACCACTTTTTGGGGTTTAATGTCTCTTGAGACGCCGACATCCATCAACATTTCAAATTATATTTTCCTTTGCGGTCGCTATACTTTTACCTTTTGTGTTCGAAAAGTTAAAAAATATACATATTTACGTATAGCTTGAAAGATACTGGTTTTATAAAAATATGCTTCTTATAAAAGATTTGTATTATAAATAAACCTACATATTTTTAATGATAAGTAGTTTCATATCTCAAATACTTTTTCTTATAAAATATTTGTATTATATATATAATTACTCTATGGCATTGGAGAATTATTGAGTTAAAACTTTAGTATCGATTTAAAACTAAATCTCACAAAATTGTATTAATATGTTTGCCAATATCTCAGAAACTGTTGGATTTATAAAAATATATTTCATATAAAAGTATTTTATTTTAAGTTTTACAATTTTGCAATGATAAGTTATTTAGTATTTCAAATAGTTGTGGAGATGTGGAAGTTTCTACTTCTATAAGGTACCCTAATATTCATTTTCATGGTAATGTGAAAATAACCAGTTTTTTTTTATAAACTTAAATCAACACCGAGATACAAATTTTATTCAAAATCGTTAGTGCTGAATTGGAGAAAATAGATTTTTTCTCTTTTTTCCCTTTCTTAAACTTTTCTTAGTTTTAATTTTAAACAGACACACAGGCAAAGACCACTTTTTGGGGTTTAATGTCTCTTGAGACGCCGACATCCATCAACATTTCAAATTATATTTTCCTTTGCGGTCGCTATACTTTTACCTTTTGTGTTCGAAAAGTTAAAAAATATACATATTTACGTATAGCTTGAAAGATACTGGTTTTATAAAAATATGCTTCTTATAAAAGATTTGTATTATAAATAAACCTACATATTTTTAATGATAAGTAGTTTCATATCTCAAATACTTTTTCTTATAAAATATTTGTATTATAAATAAACCTACATATTTTTAATGATAAGTAGTTTCATATCTCAAATACTTTTTCTTATAAAATATTTGTATTATAAATAAACCTACATATTTTTAATGATAAGTAATTTCATATCTCAAATACGTTAGGAGATATTATTAAAAAAATCTGTAAAGTACCCTAAAATTCATTTTCATGGTAATGTGAAAATAACCAATTGTTTTATATACTTAATCAACACCTAAATACAAATTTTAATCAAAATCGTTAGAGCCGATTTTGAGAAAATCGATTTTTTCTCTTTTTGCCCTTTCTTAAACTTTTCTTAATTTTTATTTTAACAGACACACAGGCAGACGTCATTGCAAAGACCACTTTTTGGGGATTAAGGGGTCTTGAGACGCCGAAATCCATCAACATTTCAGGTTATATTTTTCTTTGCGGTCGCAATACTTTTACCTTTTGTGTTAGAAAAGTTAAAAAATATACATATTTACGTATAGCTTGAAAGATACTGGTTTTATAAAAATATGCTTCTTATAAAATGTTTGTATTATAAATAAACCTACATATTTGTAATGATAAGTAATTTCATATCTCAAATACTTTAGGAGATATTATAAAAAAAATTATGTTTCAGACTGTAGCCGCTAAAGTCATTTTGCCGAAATATTGAGAGTAGCAATTTTGTTTGGAATATTTGTAAATGAAATATAATCAAAATCGTTAGAGCTGATTTTCATAAAATCGACTTTTTCTCTTTTTTCTCATCAGTAAACTACCCTTAATTTTAGGGTTGGATATCCAATTCCAAAAACACCTCGGGGCAACCCTATGAAAACCCTAGATACGAAGTTTTAGCCCAATCAGTAAAATAGTTTAGGCTCTAGTTGGAGGTAGAGACAGACAGAAATACGGAAAAGCAAAAACTACTTTTTTGGATTCGGAGGGTCTTGAAACGTCCAGATTAATCAAAATCTTGAGTTCGATTTTTTTGACAATCACAATACTTTCTCTACCTGTAAGATAGCGAGAAAGTAAAAATCACCTCTAGAGGTATAAGCTATAAAATGTAATATGAAGTTTGAAAAAAATCCATGATCAGGTACAAACACCCATCCAGAAATGTAAAATCCACGTTTTTTTATTCGAGCTTACATAAAACGTAAAAACTCATCATACTCTCGCTGTCGATTTTTTCATGATTACAATACTTTATCATGATAAGAGAAAATTAAACCAAAATTATATCGATGGTCAGTTGTATTATATGAATTAAATAAATGTTTTTAATTCTAAAATAAATATTTACAACTGCACTCTATTTCCCGACAGATGTGTGAAACTTTCAAAGGTTGAATTTAAATTGAAGGTCAAATCTCCTTCGCTTGGACACCTATAATCACATTAGAATCTTCAAGACATTTGAAAGAAAACTCTTTTAAATACTAACCAACCTAAAAATATCTCACTAAATATGACATGTTTCTGTATAATATATTGGTGTTTAGAACAACAACTAAAAATTATTTTAACACCAGCTAGTGATTAAACTACGTCACTATTTTAAGAATAGATATAGTCATATGTCAGCGTAAAATAATGATATTGTGATAGTATTCCCTATAAACATTCATCTCTACCTAGACAAACTTAGTAGACAATTAAAAAACTGGATTTATTTATGTGACAACAATAAAAACTTTGTCTTCGACTTCGCTTTCACCTTTGCTTCACTTGTCTGAAACCTCTCTTTGACTTCGCTTTGCAATTAAAACACATACCTTCGACAACCTCTATATTCAATATTAAGTGATTTTTTTTGCGCCACGTCTTACTACCTGATCGGGTTATACGCTTAATTAATAATTACGGTAATTGATTAGGATTTTGGGATGTTGCATTTAGAGGAAGTTATCCCACATTATCGTGGAGGGAGAGTGGATAACCATTTAGGAAAAACTACCCCCGTTCCCTGACCGAGATTTGAACCTATATATCCCCGTCCTTTGCAGTCTAGCTCAACACAACTAGTGCGTTAGCTAACTACTTCATCAAGGCAGGTGATATATTAAGTGATAATAGTATTTGAAAAAAAATTGTTAGTTAATTGTTTTTATTACGTTCATCACTTATAAAAAGAATTACCCAGCGTAAAAATAAGAATATATAAGACAAATGCTTTTACATAGGGCTCATTCGAATTGCGGAATTGGGTATTCCTGTCAGCAGACATTCAATTAGGGCCCACATCGATTGCGGAATAAAGTATACCTCTCTGCCGGTCCACCTGAATAACAGAACAACCTTTAATACCATTTAACACCTAGTCACTAATCTAGCCTAACATAGCCTAGTTTAATCCAACCTAACCTTCCTATTCCAAAGTGATTATGAATTTAATTTCTACTCCATAATTCGTGTAAGGTTACCGAGCTCGGATAAGTTGTTTCGCAATTCGTGGAACCGCTTATATAATGTAAGGCACCTTTCCCTCATGATAGTTTGGTAGCTCAATGGACCAACTAAACTACCAATTCACATGAGAGGAAGGTGTGTAAACCAACTCATACTTATCCTGGCTGTGTGCAACTTACTAAAATATGTTTTAGAATGCGTGATGAGGAAGCAGAAATTTAAATTCTCACTCACTTTGGATTTGATAATTTGAATGGAAAAATTTAATTAACAATTCTATCTAGATTTCCACTAGGCCAAGATTTTAACAAACTTCAAGGTAAAGAGCTATGCACGCTAACGCTTAGCTAGACCCTTTAGTTATGTTGTAATTATTAATAGAACATGCTCCTATCAGCAACTTGATGCTATTAGTTACAAGGATCATTCTTAAAGCTAGATTAGAATTCTTAACACATCATCCCTCCCCCCCAGATTTCACCCCCTTGAAATATAATATCGTTGAAAAATACAAATATATAACTTGAGTTGCTATGAGGTTTGAGGTTTCGGGCTTACCGAATCAAAGTTTTCGATCAAAGTCAATGAAAAACAGTGTTTGGAGACGTCAAAATAAAGCTGTTTTTTGTCACTTCCGAACCACTTTATTTCAATGTTATTTCTTCAGTTTTATTTTTGAAAATCTGTTTAAAAAACAAACAAATAAGTTTTGATAATGACATGTTAGATTAACCGGTAGCATGTTAGCCTACTTGTAAAATAGTCCTGGAAGTGATTACTAGTATGGTCACATTTGTATATAATAGGGTTAAATGTGACCTTATAAGCTAAGTATTTAAATAATATGTAGGTCCCAAAAAACACGTAAAAATCTTATGAAAAAATTATAAAACAAATTAAGATACAAGTTTTGGTACACTTATGGGTAAATTTTCTCTAAATTATAATTCAGTTATGTATAATATATATCATAATAGAGAAATTTAAACCTTTATATCCCGGGTGGATAAAAAGATGCAGTGTTAAACAAAACGATAGCATCATCCATATGTGTTTGAATGGGCATGCATGCTCCCAGCATAATTAAAATAATGGAGAGATAATTTTGAAATTTTCTCAAATATTTTTAATTTTAATTTTTTTCTTGTATCTTATCAATGTATTACTACAAGACTTATTGTCCAAATTACATTTCTGGTAACAGTATACCTCTTGTGTCAATAGCAGGACTGCATACCATTAGTTTTTACAATCAATAAATTAGTTCTAAGACATTAATTTCACATTGTTAAACCTTGTATATACTTATATACTAAAATGGATCAAATGTTCTATTTTATAAATATGAATACTATTTATATCTATTAAAATCGAATCTCGAATTCAAATCTGAATTTTGGAATAAAATCAATTATATAAGATCAATACCGTGTCAGTTTTTCACTATGGAGGTTTATTTCATTCTTCCCGGTGAGCTAGAAGTAGTCGAAATACTTTTAACTATGTAAATTGTCATTATATCACATCGAACATTTAGATTTTTCATATTAGTTTTAATGAAGTTTCACAATTGTCATCAAAATATATAATTATTTAATTGTTTGTAAACATTTCTTCCGAATACTGTTACATGTTTAAATTGTCATTACTATCATATCGAACATATAGATTTTTCATATTAGATTTAAATTATTAAAATTTAATTATATTATTTATTAAACTGGAAAAGTGTTAAAACATTTTTTTAAATCTTTAAAATTAAAATATTGGTTATGGAGGGCTAATAATTTCAAAATATAAAATAAGTTTGTGTTAAGTTTGGTAGAAAATTTAAATACTTTTACGCTATGAAGATAACTGCCAAAAATCAATTAACATTTCAAAATTAGTTTCATAAAATGTGATCTCAAAACATTCCAATCCAATAGAAAAATCTTCTCGCCAGGAAATAAGATTGAAATATAACATGCAAGCAAATATACCTACCCGCATAACCGAATGATGAATTAATATATGGAATTTCAAAATTGAAATTCAGGAAATGTCAAGGCTGTGTAACACTGTTCTACTCCACTAGCCGCTACTACATTTTTCAGCTAGTTCTCTGTCCCATTGTGTTAAGGTAGCGGTGATTAGTAGTGGCGAGTACAACAAATCACGTGGTTGTATGGATTGGATCTCAACACAAAATAAATACAGCACACATCAATCGTGGTGATAAAATAACATTCATTACTGCACCGCGATTCCACTGTCACACTGGGCGACTAGTGCTACTCACTAGCGGCGAGTGAGCTAAGTTAACCTCAGGGTCGGCTACTGGCTAGTTGAACATGTCCAACTTCTCTAGCTTTATCACTCGCTAGCGAGAGCTAGAAGCAGCTATTTTTATATCACACTAGAGCTACTAGACTACTTGTAACATTAGGAATACTAGCTAATGCAACATTAATTATACCCACCCCAAATAATTCATTGCATACAGACATCCTGCAATAGTAACACTAGCAAGACTAGCTAGTTTACTTGAATACTACCCACTCCAAATAAAGACGATAATCACAGAAATCCTGCAATATTAAATATTACAAAATTTACTATGTCTAATATATAGGCTTTACTCACACATTGTATCTTCCGGTGTAGCACAATTTCCATGAGAAACGTGTTCGTACCAAATTCTAAAATGAATAAAAGTCCTAACAAGCTATGAATGATGCAGCAACATTTTCCAATATAGGGATCTAGAAATACACTGATTGGCTTGGCTGGGCTACAAATGGGCCACTCACAATATTGAACTGCAACTAGTCCGGTGTCTTGTGTATGTGACTTGATGGTTGTACTTAGATTCAACAGCCAACTCTCCAGGTATCCAGCGTACGTACTTTAAAATTTACCGATTCGTTTAGTGAGAAATTACAAGTTTTCTATAGTAATATTGCTTTGTTTTCTATTATATTGTTAAATATTAACATGTCGGAATCTTCTCGTTTAGTTCAAAGGTTATGGAAGTATTAGCTCCACAGAAGTTTGAGTTATGTCGGTAAGTCAAACATTTGTATAATTAATAAATATCAGGTTGGATATTAAAATTTAAACTTACTCTTAAAATGTAAATTTGTTTAATCTAAATTCACAATGATGATTCAGGCAAGTTGTTAATCGTTTAAAAGAAGTTCGTTAAGCTCTTTACTATTATAGTGAGGTTTCCAAGGTTTAATGGTTTTTACTATTTAATAAATATCAGATTTGATATTTAAAGAGTCAACAATACGCTTTAATCACCATTGTGAGTTCAGACAAAACAAATTTAAATATTAATCTTAAATTTAAATGTTGAATTCACAATGATGACTCAGGCGTGTTGTTGACCGTTTAAAAGAGGCTCTTTAAACTCTTTATTACTATAGTAACGATTTGAGACTGTCTCTTCCAGACTAATTCATATACGTGAATTATTTACTTTGAGATTGTGATATACATTCACAAATGTACTGCGCAAGTGCAGTCTCTGACGTTATTATATGTTTTTCAAAACTCTTCAACTTGCCTTGTGAGGCCATGTATTTTTTTTTACCTCTGTGGTTTTATCTTGAATAAAGAATTCAATTTTTTTTTTCAAACTTGAAAATTTTCTGATATTTTGTTATAATAAATTCCCTAGATTCTATCCACCCTATTCTAGTCTATTGTTGCCGTAGCTACAAGAAGTGATGACGGTACATACTTACTAGCCACGACTCAAGTTATCAATTATTTTATTGCTATCAAAACAAAAGGGAATAGTTACACCCTCACTGTCATGAAAGCATTCCACACTTTCCGTATTAAATTTTCGACATAAACAATGTAACAAGAAACATTGTTACCAAATCACGGTGTTTAGTATAAGGAACCTTAATTATTAACACTCAAACAGAACAGCAATGCTTAAGTTGTAGTATGAATAACGCATGACTCCTTAAAGAAGGACATGAGAGCTTTCTAAAGTGAAAGTGTACAAAACAGATAACTACAGCAATTTTAGTCAGAAGGATTAAATTAAGTTATGGTTAAGCAACAATAAAAAATACTACTCCAGCCATAGGGATGTTAAACTATAATATGATAAGTATTGTCAAATAATAATGATGATGAACAACTTTTAAAACTAGGGAGTCCGTATTTAAGAAGTTAAAGCGATTTCTGCTAACTGAACTTGCTAGCATTGGTTAACTCCAAAAATACTAACTTTATACAAAGGAAGTGTTCAAAAAACTGGAACTATTAGTCAACTACTAGCAAAAAAAATATATTTCAGGAAATTAGGCCCCTTGAAAGATATAGCAGGCCTATTCCCAATTAGTACTCCCCGATCATCCAATAGTATAGGTAACACTTGACAACAATTTGGAGACAGTCTACAACAATGGAAAACTTCTAAACATGAACATGTCAAGCGACGCCTGAAGGGAGCCTGACAGTTATAAGCAAGTCACCAATAAAGACACCCCTCTGGGATAGAAGCACACCAACAAGTTGATAATCATACAACGCTATATATATATATATATATATATATATTATATTTAGCACCGCGTCTTACTACCGGTTCGGGTTATACGCTTTAAGTACTAATTACTCTAATGGATTAGGAATTGGGAAGGTTGAATTAGAGGAAGTGAACCCGCATTTGCGTAGAGGGAGAGTGGAAAACCATTTAGGAAAAACCACCCCCAGTTCACCCGACCGAGATTCGAACCTCGATCTCCCCATCCTCGGCGGTCGAGCTCAACACGACAAGCGCGTTAGCCAACTACGCCACCGAGGCGGGTTACAACGCTAAAACAACTATGCCAAACTAAAGAGTGATAACAGCCAAATACCCAGTAATGTCATACAGTTATGCCATGAATCTACCTATTTTCCCCTTTCATCCAAAATAGAGGTTAAACCATTAGAAACATAGTCACATAAAACAGAGCACCAGACTGTCTTAAGAACTTAAGGCTAGTCATATAGACATAGATTAATAATAATCAAACAGACTCTGATCGAGAGTATACCACTTAACTTGACAAATATTAAATCTGATCATATGAAGAAGACCAATAACTACAGGTGTAACAGACTGGAGATATAACTTTAACATATATTACATGATTATATGTGGCGAGGAGTGACGAACTTGACTGATGCTTGTAGGTTAAGTTGTGCTGGAAGTATCATGGATGCTCTTGAAATGAGTGGTTGAAATGGAATACAATAATAGTACGAGAGCTGCTACATTATATATGAAATGGATCTGATGTATAAGGATAAAAGGGGAAGGGGGATTTACTCGTATGCGCCAGAATCATCCAGAACAATAAACCACAGTTGGAAAGAGTCCAAAGACGCACACAGAGAAAGTTGAGTCTTTTATTGCTGAGATATTTGACTAGATGTGGCTGCCACGTCTGCTTATTCCTTTTAGTCATCCAGCCTGTCAGGATTCAAGTGACTCAGTACGCAGCAATTGTACAGTGAGATAATAATCTGTAATTTATTATAGTTTTTTTGTATGTACGGGCTAAATTAGCCTATCCTTTTAAAAATCTAGTCCAAAACACTATTTTCTGTGTGATCAAAATTTGAATTTAGCCAAGCACATAAAAGAACCATATAAGATAACCAAATACGTGTTAAAACTTCAAAATGAGAGTGTGGGAATCGAAATGGGTTGTGGGTAAGGGCAGTAGCTTGGAGTTTTTCAAAACTGTTATAAATTCTACTTTTCAATGTACAAGAAAATTTAAATTTGACTAATTGGTATTAAGTTAGCCCCAGATAACATAAAAATTGAAAGTTTTGGAAACAAAAAAACTAGTGGGAAATGGATGATTATTTTGTGGGCTCTCAAAACTGCTAAACTAATAGAAACAAACAAATTTATATATTTTGAATAGTTTTCATTTTATAGAGGCAGTATAAATTACCTAAAAATAAAAAAAAACAAAAAGGTAAACAGTATCTTAAAGGGAATCCATAGCGATGCTACTACAAATATAAGTATTGAATCACCTATACAGGAGCAACATAATAACGAAAATAAAAATGTTTCTCGTAGCAAAGCTTCACAAACAATGATTTTATTCGGGCCAACATAATACTATTTTGGAAGTAATTATGTCCAATTATTTCTTATGTCTCTAAATTATTCTATTTTTCTCTCATTATTTAACAGTCGTCTTAAATGGAGAATGGGGATATTTTATTATTTTAAGTAAGCACGATTTCCTTGGTGAAAATTGTATTAAATACTAGTTTCATCATAAGAGGAAATAAAAATTATGTCCTGGTGCGTCAGTGCAAAACCTAACACTTAGGGGTTGTGACATGAAACTGGTATTCTGGATGACAAGCCAGTCTTTATAGTAGGGATACTGGTTTGTAGGAAAAGGGTAAGCGCACTAAAGGTAGGACTGAGCAATAACTGTACTTGGGGTCTACTTGCTAAAATGTGCCAGCACTGATCGATGCTGTATCCTCACCATAAACATTGAATAATGTAATCGGCGTTGGTACTAACAAGGATATTAACCTTATCTACTCAGAGCAAATTACTAAAATAAACTGTAATATAATAATTTTGGATGACAAAAGCTATGACGAAAAGCTGAGGTCAAGGCTGAAGGACTCATCTGTTGAGAAAATAGCAAGATCATGGAATATTGAAAAGTGGAATGTAAGAGGAGTGTGTGGAAAATAGAATGAAATTTTAGATGAAATGATTGCAAAAGAAATTATTTTCTGTGTGTATATGAAATCAAGTGAAATGGGAAAGATGTTTTGATGACGATTGATTGTAGACTGGTACTGTTTGTGAAAATGTGTGAGTAGGTTTTATCAAGATTTTTAGGGGTTCATATAATAACAGGCATTCATAGAAATATACTCATTTTTAGCTATGCTATGTATGGTCAAGGATTAAGACGATAATGTGGTCTTGAAGTTTTGGAATGAGCTCAAATATTGAAAGCGTGGGAATCAGTATAAAGATATATCTTATTAGAAGATACGAATGGATGGGTGGGTGCTGAGAAATAGAATTTAGATAGAAGGTAGGAATTTATGTTGTTTTAAGGGTTAATGAGAATGTTAATGAGTTAGATAGTTTGTATTTAGAAATGGTTTACTTGTGTCTAAAATTAAGTTTCTTTCATCACAAAGTTACTCACTTGTATATATGGAAGAGGGCAATTTGAAAACGATGATTGATTTCTCAGTGCACAATGAAATACTTAGTAATTAAATAAAGAATAGTAGAGCTGTGCATAGAGAATAATGTGGAACGGAGCACTTTCTAATGATCTCAATAATTTAATTAATCAGTAACTCTGTGAGCAAGTAGCTCAAGAGAATGAAGCAATTAAGAGTGAAAATGTAAATGTTGTAGAAAAAAAGTGTTAGAGCGTAATATGAGAGATGGCGTGATTAAAAATTGACTTTATTAGATCATGAATGGAATGCTGAAATAAAGTATGTAGATATAAAAAGTGCTTGGAGCCGAATTAATGATTATGTAGTTTAATGCATATTATATGTGTGTGGATCTTTGTTGGTGGGAAACTCATAAAATTATGTATGACAGAATGAATAGATGTAAGAAGCTGTGAGAGAAAGTATAGAAGCATACAAATTAATGATTGCTTTAAAGAGTTAAACATAGCTTAAGAAATTTTGGAACCTATATAAAGACAAAAATAGGAATTTAAAGAAAGTATTAAAAGAGAATACAGAGTAAAACTAAATCAAAATATAGAGAAAAAAAATATAGAATGATTTTGAAGGAAATATGAAGTGGTTCTGGAAGTTGGTAAATAAAACGATAAAGGAGTGAAAGAAAAGACCCAATGCATATGGAATGAACGTGGTGAGATGTTATGGGTTTCAAACAGTCAGACAACTATAAGGGCGTATTTTGAGAAGTTGTATGGTGAAAATGTAAGGAAATTAGTATAAAATAGGGACAATATTATGATGAGTGGATGAATTAATGAGGTTGAGGTGTTAAAATCTGTGAAAATAATAAGCAATGGAAAATCTGTGGGCATAGATGATATTACAATTGAAATATCTAAGTGTGGTGGCATAATACTACTTGCTAGAATGTGCAATTTGTTCAATGTATGTGTCGGGATTTCGAGTATTCCTAAATACTGGAATACTGAAGGAATGATGTCATTGTTCCTTAGTACAAAGGCAAATACAGTATTTGTGATTGTAGGAATTATTGGTCAATTTGTTAGTTTGTATTCCAAGCCAATGCATTTTAAATAAGATGGAGCGTGTAAAAACTGCAGCCAGTAGGTATATGGTGTACAATGTAGCATTATTCCAAGTAGAGATTGCATGCGCCATATAATTGCGGTGAATCCACTGATTGAGAAATGTATGGCAGTAGCTACATCCGGGGAAAGCGTACGTTTGAGTGAATAAGAGTATTTTATGCTACTTTCTGAGAGAGTGAGGTGTGGATGCATGGTTATTAAATATTATGATCAGTGTAATTATGGAAGTAAATAAGACGTAGTGGTAGATCGAGGTTTTGAACAATAGGTTTGTCATTGAACAGAGTTTTAGGAAATGTTAATCTATGTCTCTATTGTTGTTTAATGTGTTCATGGATAGGTGTAAAAATAGATGCTTGTAAGGACGTTGTTGGTGTACAAATGGACAATGTGAATGTGAGAGAGCTGTTATTTTGTTTTTTTCAATTGATGGCTGGAAACAAAAGTGACTTGCAGAAATCATTAGATCGGTTGAATGTGGCAGCAAGTGGGATTGATCTTTGTATAAATGTCTTCAAAACTAAGGGGATAGTTTTCTAAAATGATGGATCATGAAATGATTGCCAACATATTTTAAATGAAAAAATATTAGAATAAGTGAAGAATTTTGTGTGTAATGTTCTACAATAATGGAGGGATTTATGAGAAAATCAATAGACGGATGGATGCATGCTGGAAGGTAGTTTGATATATGTAGACTATTGCAAAGAATGAAGTAGAATCGAAAGAGACAAAGATGGTTGAATATGTAGAATACTGAAAATAATAAAGTCGTATCGAAATAGGAAAAGATGGCAATATACTTTAAAATTTTGATAATCCCAAACACTTTTTTAAGGTCGTGAAGCATGTATTTGTCTCAAGAATTACAAGAGAAAGGTGGTGTGATTGAAATAAGATATACAATAAATATAATATGTGGAAATATTATATGGATAGAGTCAGTAATGACTGGGTAATGAAGGAGTGCGATTTGAAAGAGAATCCAATAGGTTAATGTGAAAGAAGTGCATTACGTTGAGTTGGGCATGTTGAGAGGATGAGTGTGGATTGAGTGACGGAGCAAATACATCGATCAAAGGAAGGGGAAGTCCATGTATGACGTAGCTAAATGTGGCAGATGCATGTGTATAAGTAACAGTAAGAGTTTTAAAAATAAATAGCCTATATGTATAACTCGATGTATGGGCATTGTTGAAACAAAGGTGGTATGCAAGTATAGGGAAGTGTTGAGATAGTTAGTGATGTTATATTAAGTACTGAGTTGTGGTTTTTTATTTATGTGGATAGTTTCCTTCCTGCCCTGAAAGGGAACGGTGTGATTAGGTAATTAAGTATTTACTCAATTTTATGTGTTTTGTTAAATTTAATTTATTACAATATTCACACATTCAGTCAATTGTTGAATTAACAGTCTTAATCCTAGTTATTAAGATTTTTCTATTAATATCTAGGGGCTGAACGACCAATAAGCAACAATAGAGCTCTAAGACAAATCCTAGTTCAAAATTACTAAAGTAAGATTAATAATTTTCTATTCGTGAATCCGATATTTTCTCGAATCCTTAAATCTCAAATCTTTGAAGATACGAGGTATCCGAAGTTTCAAGGAATTCTGAGTCCCATACCTAATACATATATTACTGTAAAAGTTTGAAGAGTTTTAAATATTAGGAATTAGCAATAAATCATATACTTATAAGTTAGTTTGGTAAAGGTGCAAAATATCTTACAGTGCAAAAGTATGTATGTTGCCCTTTTAATAAAGTTAATCTCAAATTTTACACTATGGCGCTGCTTATAAGATAGTACCATAGTGTAATATTTTAAGGATAAACAAAGGTATTGTATATAGAAACACAAATAAAAATTAAATAGGTCCTGAACAAGATTATATATTTGTCTTTATACCTTTAATATGACAGTCTAACCTATGCCATCATATTAACCCAAAAGAAAGCTTGTCAACCAAATGCTTATTATATTAATTTAGAATAGGCTAAATTAACATAATGAAGTTTAAAAAAAAGGCAGAATAAAACAACACAAAATTTCCTCTATTGGCCAAATTTCCGTATTTAGTACTTCGTTTTATCAGATATAAATTCTTCCTTTAATCTAAGGGTGATTAAAAACAATTTGTATACTTGAATATAAAGACGTCCACACTTGAAAGTTTATATTGTGTGAGCCGGTGTTACTTCAACTTTAGTGATAAATATGTCATATTATAGTGCCAGAACTTGCTAGTAGCATTTGTGTACTTCACCCAACAAACAGTAAACCTGGCTGAACCAATATTTTATTCCACTCATGTTTCAATAAGCGCTAATAGCTCTGTATATTACTTAAAACGTGACTCAAGTATAAATAACTACGGGAACGTCAGCAGTTTAGAAAACATATTCGTACAAGATGACTCACGTTCTAAAGTTTATTCCTCTACTTGGCTGATTTTATGGTATTTTATCAACAGTCTGTTTCTTATTATGTATTTTAATATAGTTGTTTCTTAGCACCACGTCCTACTAACCATTCAGGTTGTCCTATTATGTAGGCTACTTACGATAATGGTTTTTTGATGAGGAAGTTTGAATGTAAAGGAAGTACATCTGCATTTATGTTAAAAGAGAGTGGGAAAGCATTTATGAAAATACGCCACCATACAGCAGACTGGGGTCGGAATACGATTGCCTCGTCATCGGCAGTATGGTATGAAGTGAGAGTGACATCATATACAATGTGGTCACTGAATTAGTTATTTAATATAATAAATATACAATGTTATTATAAGAGGATCAAGAAGTTTTTAGTATTGTTTCGACCGTAAGCTTAGATGTTATTAGACCCCCCCCCCACATTATTATTTTCAACACACACATTGAAGAATCATCATAGACTCTACAATAAAATATGAGTGACTATCGACATTTTCATGGGAAATAAATTAAATTTTTGAAATAAAATATAGCCTATGTTATTCACTGATAATTTAGCTTTATACTGGTAAAAGAATTTTTAAATCGGTCCAGTAGTTTTTGAGTTTATCCATTACAAACAAAAAAACATAAAAACAAATCTTTCTTCTTTATAATATTAGTGTAGATTTGTCCAGGATAACTCATTTATATAAACTGGACTCAAATATCTACGTAGCTATATAGCTTATCCACTAGCTTATTAATTCAATCTATAAATTTTCATCCAAGATCCAAACCAGAATACTATCCAAGGTTAGAATCTTAAGGTGCGGAAGAAGGGAGCGCGAGTATTTTTAGATATTTTATAAAATTGCAATCTTTTGGCCAAAATAAATTAAATTTTTCTCCAGTAGAAACATAAAGTTTAGTTTTATTCACATGCTAATATCAACAGATCTTGAATTTTGGTCAAGGGTGTCCTGGAATTTTGCCAAAAAAATTTAAATAAAGAGAAAAAGTTTTGACAACATTCCAGAACACTCTTGACAGATGTTCAAAATCTGTTGATATTACCATTTGCAGAAAACTAAACTCTATGTTGCTACTGGGGAAATATTTTATTTATTTTGGCCAAAATATTGCAATTCTATAAAAAATGTAAAAATTCTTGCGCTCCCTTCTGCTGCACATTAAGCTGAACATCTTATTGATTTTAATTATGACTGCATCAAAATTTTAAGATAGAAGTGGGTTAATATTTAATTTAATATAGAATCCTTAAGATTTACTCACTCAAATTGTTCTTGAAGATATTTAATGAATTAACTACTAATTGAACAAATAAAAATAAATTAAAAGAAAACTCTTACGATAAACAATTGCAAACGTTATCTCTAACAAAATAAACGATGATTTTATCATCTATAGCCAAGCCTGTAGTGTTTTAATGTTTCTAACGCAGACCAAACACATTCTCAATTGTAAATATTAGCTAGCTTTATGATATAAGAGGTCAAACAAGTCATGTAAGACTTTCTTGTGACAGGGAGGCTAGCATCTTGGTTCTGGAAATCTTACTGAGGTGTTTATTTCATGGATGGTTTTTTATTCTCCCTTCAAACAAAAGTAACACCACATCCTCTCAATTAAACGATTCACCTTCTTAGATTCTTAATGTACATAAACAGATAGCAACAAGGAAATTAAAATATTATTTCAAGATAGATAGTATTTTTAATAAAAGGAAGTTTTTACTTGAATAATTAATTTAGGCTTGATTATCGGCAACATTTGAAATGTGTAGCTTTAAAATTGAGCTTAGTTATTACTGGTAAATTAACATCCTCGCGTCTACTTGCATTCTATGGCTTAATCAGCTAGCTTTAAATATCTAAAAAAAAGTCCCGTATTTAATCAGCATTCTCTGAACCAAATGGTCTTCGCTACAAAAGACTTAAAGACAAACCTAGATCTGGAACCGATTCAACACCCAGCCCAAAGTTTATCCTCATGAAAAGGGAGTCCAATTTCAACCAATGGTAAACGTTGTTTTTACATTTTGTGAGAAAGATTTGAGCCCGAGACCATTAGATAGATAGTCATACACGAAAACAACAGAGCTAATGTATCGGTCAAAATAGAAATGGCATTATACTCTCACAAATCTATGCTGTCTAAGAAAACAATTTTAAAAGTATGATTAGGCAGCCACTAACATTCCTCATCCAATCCATGAGAAACAAATACCATCACAAGAAAAACAATACTTTGATAAATTTTTGGCAGAAAAACCATAAATATATCTGCACATTTTGTCAAAATTACTTCCACCCCTTTTCCAAGAATGAGATGTTCATCTTCAGGGCTATAAATAGGTTGGCATTAATCTCCCACGTAACGATACAAAACTATTTAACTCGATGGTCTTCCCGTCCATCTTCTAAACGGGGGTAGGCTTCCCTCTTATGTTATTAGGAGTACCACAAACAACGTCTTCATTTATCTTCCATTGCCATTCGCATTTTCTCTTTTCAACTTGAAAAATTATTAATGGGGCAAACAAAAAATAATGGAAGGAAAGAAAACTTTAAGAGAGATAAAAAACAATAACCAACACTTTTCACAAAGAAAAAACTATTTCTTTATAACTATCAGTAATAAACTTTTATAGGTGCTCTAGTATAATGGAAGCTTTACTTTTGGCACCTTGAACAGTGTAGTCAAACCAGTATTGTCATGATATAAATCGTCAGATGCACATCTGCATAAAGTCACCATAAATTAAAATGTCGGGAATTATATTCTCTCCGAGTCCACGGAGAGTAGTTCATTATACAGGATCAACGAATGTATTTCTAACAGCAGCCCCTGGTTTTATTGTTGGATTATCTCTTCTAAACTATCCTTCTTTATCAAACCTCTAGATTAAGCCTTCAATTGCCCTGTTGTAAACATACCAATTGAAGGATCTGATGCTCTAATAGAATGATTTCTAGCAAGATTGGTTTTATGCCTAATAACATTAAATTACGACACAACCAGAAATTTAGCTAGAAGTTATCTTTAAAATAATGTAGCTCTTCGTGATTTAAACACATCATTGCTTTATATTGTGATCAAGGGTAACATATTTTATTTATATAAGGAGAGAGAGAGAGAAAAAAGAGAGAATTTCACCTTAACTATATTGAGGGGGAGATTCTTAAATCATTTTCCAATATATTGATGAAGATTTTACTTACAGCATTCTCGATCCAATTACAACAGCTTGAGTAGAGTCGTTAGGGAGACCAGCCCACAGTAAATTCCTTATATTTAATATATTTTAGTAGTATCATAGCTGTTGTTGTCTAGAATAATATGTAAGCCTCTTTACATGATACATTTATTAGCTTAAATAAGCTCTTTAAGTTACTTATATTAATTGGTGCATTATACAATGTTGACTGCCCAAATTTCTCATAATTGTAGTATAGATGGACTAAAGCCCACCAGCGACCAGGACTTCCACTAATATATTCACGTTAAACAAATGCTCTAATACATTTTGTTTTATTTATACATTTTTAACTTTAATTATTAAATTAAACTATTTTTAATATGAATTTATCATCATAGTTATGATAGAATATTAGTATATTTCAAACTGTTTTTTAATAGAGAATGTTTGTAATGTCAATGTATACCTTCACGTCATTTTATTTTAACAGTAATGTCACACTGTAATATTTAAAGACAGATAAGGAAGGAAAGAAGCACATTCAGACCATGGTATAATATATACTGGTTTGGCTAATCTTTATTTCAAGTTATCAGATGGTAGTAGGATGGCCGACTAGTTTGATTTGTGTGTGTTTGATTCATATTTATTTGAACAAATGTAGGTGTTAAATGTTTGTTTATGGTTTTAATTTGATTGAGAGGGAGAATTATTTAATTAATATGTGAGTAAGTATATCTGGTGAGATCCTACCTGCTGTGAAGATCCGGTGAAGCAATAACCCAAGTAGGCCTACCTGGGGTTGTGATGCGATGATCTTGGTGCTTCGGATCAGACGCACATTTATACCATATAGGATGAGTTTATTTTAATTCGCGAAAGAGTTCAAAGAACTAAGAGAAACAGAGAAGTTGAGCCACTGTGGTGACGCACGTCTACCTTTGAGGAAAACACTTCGTGGGCTAACTGGAAACGCGCGCAAAAATACGAAAGAGCAATTGTACCACCCTTACAAAACATGACTTAATGAAAGAAAAGGCGGTAAACAGAAAAATGTGATAATTACATAAATTAATAATGAATGAATATAAGAAATATTTAATTAAGTAAACAATATTGAAATTGATACTAAAATAATAAAATATATAGAAATAAATACTAAACAGTTTAAGAGTGTTATTGTATTACAACAACTTCAGTAATATTTCCTGATTAGCAGTAGTACTTTTTACTTCACAGTTGTGTGTTATTTTTTAACTAATATCAAAGTGAATAATTGTATTTAGTGAATTGTGGCAAACATTTAAAAAATATATTTATTGACTTGCCAGCATCGGTACTAGAACGAGTTAAAGAGGAGTTACCAAATAAAGTCATTATTTCTCTTTTCTTCACAAGCATCACGAAGGCAGTGACACGCGTTGTTGTGGAAGAGATTTATAATTATTCTATTGATCAATCTTATATAATATATACGTTATATTTTTAACACCGCGTCTTACTAACTGTTCAGGCTGTACGTATATATACTGATTACGTTAATGAGCTAATAATGAGGAAGGTTGAATTAATAGTAACTGTACCCGAATTTACGCAAAGAATAGTAGAGAGCTATTAAAAAAATACTACCCTCATTGCCCTCAACCAGGGTTATAAACCTCATCTCCTTGTCATCGGCAGTCTAGCCTAACACAAGGGTGACACCTTTGACCATTTGGCCACCAAATCACGTGAATTCTATATTGAATCGAACAAGAATTTCACTAGCAAGGCGAGATAGTTGTTAAGGAGATTTATAAATTGAGACGGGAGATTGCTATTGTAAGGACAACCTGTGGCAATCCCAAAGGCCAAACAGTGTTCGTGTTTTTGGAATGTCTGAGAGCGCAGGTGGAACCACAAAGGTTTAAATGCTAGACATAGCTTACAATAAACTGAATATTGATAATATAGACGTAGATGGCATTGAATAAAGTCACCTAGAAGGCTCAAAAAGCTTGACCCAACCTAGTCATATTATTGTTAAATTTGTGTACTACAAAAAGCGTAATGTGTTGTTTTAATGTTTGACAATACTTTAGAGCAGAAAACTAACTACAAATAGTAGACTCTACGTAAGTTAAAAAATCATTTCACTAAACACACCCACAAAAACTATTTTCTATGAATATAATGCATATAAATATACTCTTCTTTAAGCTCAAGGATAAATCTTAATATCTTAGGTACGATAAGAACTGCCTCGACTTCTCAACCAGAGTGTAACTTACGATAAGATATATGGATCCTGCTACTTTTTAGTTTCAGTCTACAGTTACAAGTATTTTTATTAGCAAGTTGAGGTTTTAAGTGTGACAGAGGATATATTTTTCTAGGATCATATGTTTCACTGTTCAAAAACATTATTAGTGAGACTACAACAAATAGTTATTCATCTAAAAGTGTTCATATCTTATATAGATTTTTATTAAATTGTAAAAGGACTGATTGAGACTACCAAAAAAATTAACTTGATTTATTATATCCTAAATAGTCTATAAGCATATTACGGTTAGAAGGCAATTTTAAAAGACACAAACACATTTCTTTGCAACCGAAATTGATAACATTTTACTAGAATATTGGTGTGGGTGATGGGGCCTTCTATTATATCTGCTCTCCCGACGTATGGAGAAATTCATTTCTGAGGAGGGAACATGATTGAGGCGAATTCCACTATCCACAGATGGTAAGAGGGTGATGAGAATGATGATGGTGGAAAGTAGAGGCGGCCTACAGTCTAACGTGGGTTCCGAACCAAGGTGGAGGCCTGGGGCACCATACAAACTGCTAGACAACAAACTTCTCGACAAGCTATAAAAAATATTTGGAAGGCCGGGTGGGTCAAGTGGCCGACACGACTTGGACCAACAGCTAGACAAGCTCAAGTATAGGAGTACAAAGTGATAGACAACCAAGCGATCGACACGAGAGAACAAATCTGTTCACAAAGCGTGAAAGCACACACTTTAACAGAGGTGAAGGAAGGGTTTGGTAATCAGATAAATCTGTGCCAGGACAAGGGTTTGAGCCCCGGATCCCTAAAACAGAAGTTTGATACCTCACCTCTATACCAACAGGTCTCCTTATATTGTTTAGATATCTACATTACGTATCAAAAGTGACAGCTGCTGCAGATGACATGAATTGATCTAAAAAATATATTAAAATTGTTTTACTAATTTAAGTAAATACCAGATACTTCTCTACCAACAAAAATCAAGGTATATACTGATCTTTAATTTTGAACTTAACCTTCTGTGACTAGCGCTCTTGCTAACAGCTGCATTTTTTTTAACTAACGCTAATTACTTCGGATCCCCTCCAAGTGTTCCTCAATCAGTTGCTGCTGCTTAGTATGTTGTCATAAGACATATAAAAAATTGTTTATTTTCGGAGATACGGAAATTTTAACTGGCAGCACGCAGGAATGTTGTGAATACACAACGGCACCAGTCGTTGTGTCATACGTCTGGCTCATTGCCACAAAATATTTAAAATAAAATAATAGAGTAATAATGTAGAAGTAAGTAATCTGTCATTCTGTAATACAGTAAGATATTAAATAATGCCTTACAATATTTTGTTAAATTATTTCTCTAATAATAAGCTATGTTTTTTACAACATTTTGAGATTATTTTAATTATATATTGTTTAATAAAATTCTCAATAATACATACTTATTCAAATATTTAATTATTCATATTCCTTTAATAATGGTATTATGTACTAAAGAATGTAGCTTTTGTAATATTACTTAGAATATTATAGAATTTTGCAAAAATCTAACAGCACCAGTCCTAATGATATTTTTTTATCACCAGTCCTTTAAGGTTAATAAAAATATACGAGTATTGTTCTAAATTTGAGAGAATAAATACTTACATATTATATTAAAGATAACTACAGATCTTTTATTGTTAATTTTATTGTATTTTTAACAATAAAATATTTATCTAAATATTACAATAATTTGTATATTAAAGTTAAATTTTAATAGCAGGGACATTTAAACAAACACAACATATTTTTGTTGTTGTCAATAATGAAATATTTGTATTTATTTCTAATGTTATTTGATAAGTATTGGTAAAAACCTATATCTTATTAGTAGTACCACAGATCACATAAATTAACGCATGAGTACATGAAGGTAGATACAGTAACTTTAATAGCTGTAGTCCTATGAATATAGGTCTTTAGTTGGATACACCATAGGAAAGATATTTTAATTTTAATGTTATTATTATTATTATTATTATTATTTTAGGAATTGGGAAGGTTGAATTAGAGGAAGTGAACCCGCATTTGCGTTGAGGGAGAGTGGAAAACCATTTAGTAAAAACCAGCCCAGTTCACCCGACAAAGATTCGAACTTCGATCTCCCCGTCCTCAGCAGTAGAGCTCCACACGACAAGCGCGTTAGCCAACTACGCCACCGAGGCGGGTAACTTAATGTTATTCGTGAATAACTCGAGCGGGTATTAAAACGCGGTGCTAAAAACACATTATTCTGCTTGATGATGATAATATTAGAAATAATAATAATAATTCCCAAAAATAGTTTATTGTATATTAATTTAATTTCCCGGAACATACTATCAATAATGATTAGGATATTATAATTTGTGACTATTGGTTTATTTATGTCTCATAATATGTACATATTATTATGCGTTATTGTTGGGGAAATTGAGAGCTTGTGGTCATTTACTTATTGTTGGGTAAGATGCGATAGATTCCCAGAGGTTCATTAAAAGAGAACTATCGGAGGAGCCGCTAGCTATAAGCAAGTAACGAGAGTAAGAATCACCAGATATTGAATTTGGTTCATTTAAGCTATCAGGTGAGATCCTGGTAGGGAATCACACACACACACAGATACATATTTATAGATATCTTTTATATATATATATATATTTATATATACATATATACATATTTTTAAAAGTCTTTATTTAATCTGGCTAGATTTTTTGGGCCAAAAAGTTTTGCGAGTGTGTCGAAACCTTTTACATTTATAATGTTTTTAGAAAGACATAATTTTTTTTGTTTATAGAGTGAATATAAAATTTATAAAAACATTAAAACATTATAAATGTAAAAGGTTTCGGCAGTACATTCGAAAAACATTTTGTCACAAAAAATCTGGCCAGATTAAATAAATACTTTTAATAATATTAATCTAATTATTACATCTGTACGCGTGATAATATAGTGGGTTTAATAATTTGGTAAATTTTTGTTTTATTTAAACATTTAAATATGTGATTATCCTAGTTTTGCCAGCTCTACCAGCTACATGTTTGGTACAATGTCATATTCTGTCTCAGTCTTATGGCACCAAGAATCGGGCATAATTTGTCTGGTTTTGGTAGTGAACTTGCCACATGGATTCGTGATAGGTTTGCATGTTTGAGGCCCTCTTTTGAGTGTGATGCCTAATTGACTGACTATATAGTTCTGTGAAGAGTATACCCTGCTCCTTCCATTAAAAAATGCTAAAATACATATTAATAATGATTTCATATTCTTATCGTTTTGACGGTCTTGACATTTATTTTTTGATTTTAAGTTGAAATATCTCTTTTAGTCTCTCCTTGGATTTGAATTTGATATTTTACATTGGTGATCAAGTTAGATATAAATAAATTATTAATCTATCTAATAGTAAATTATAGTAATAGAAAATAACAGTTAATCGCGTGATTTAAGACGTAAGTTAGACAGTAAATATCAAAGTTCTAAAAAATATATGCCTGAGGTGATGATCTATTGTCTGTAATATTACAATTAGATCACATATAATGAATAGTTAAATTAAATCCTTTCTGAGTAGCATGCATCTTTAAATGGATATCCAGATAGCAAATCCATACTATATATACTCGTTCTGGCTAGGTTCAAGGAATGTCTCCAAAATTGAGTTACATCTTGTCTGTTCACTTAGCAGTAATCGTTGATAAAACATAAATTCAGAACAAATCTTCGAATTGTTGAATTAGAACAGGATCTCACTTCACTCAGACAGTTAGCACACAATTAAATGGGGTAGTGCACAGCCACGCATGCCTGGATATGCTGTATGACAAATCACACCATTAGACGAATGTAGGCCCAAGAAGTATTATTATTGATACTTGCGTATTACCTATTTAAAAACCACGGCTTCATTTCACTTTTAAGTGATCCCCCAAATATGGGAGTAACATTTCAATTAAATAGCTCATTGTAGATCAATTTATATTTAAGCCAGGGAAAGTTTGTATTTGTTCCTTGATCGAAAATTACAAAATAAAATTTGTGTGCTTATATACTTTTCAATTTTTTGGGAACCCCCTATGCAGTTTAGCTAAACTAGTTGTAACCTTGTTACAAGTAAACAATTAGAGGTTGTTTCACTCACCACCCTGACCCCAGTTGACTCGTCTCAACAAGACAGTGACTCTACAACGCATCATGGCACTGTCTATTACTTGACCGAATCGAGGCCCATGGTTCATTCCCCGTCGTAAGTACCAAGCCGTACCCGAAGAAAAAAGAAGAACTAGATGCACGAGCACGTTGCGCTCTATCAGCTATGTTTGGCAAATTCATTTAACTGTTCCTTCCACACGCACCTGGAGAGGCGTGGTATGTCCCATTATGTTCTAAATGAAAACTAACCCTTACCCCTCTCTCCATCCTATTGTTCCCGCACTTTCTCATAGAATATATAATGGTATGATTCTATGATGTAGTCACATATTACATACTGGCTTCAAGGTAAGCGACGTTGTCATGAGCTGATTAATGTTAGAGTATTCTAAATTCACTTTGGACTCAGACTATTTTTAACTTATTCAAAATTATCGTTTCTGGCCTTCTAAAATTTAAACTCATTGATTATTAACATGGAATACTCATCTGACGGACTTAGTATATTTGGGCTCTAAAATCCATGGAAACATTTTAAATCTTTGCACGGTTAGTTCAAAACGTATGTATTATCTTAGCGTTATGATCTCTTTGGGGGAAATTTTGTCTCTGTGTTTTTACTTGAGATTTCAGCTTATTGACCAAACGGATATTTTTTTACCCTTAGTGTACATGCTATTTGGGACGGTTATTAACTGATATCGTCCTTTGTGGGATTTACTTATTTTAATATTTTGGAGGATTAAAATCATCGTGTTATTTATTGAGAGATTTTTTAATATTGTTAGTAATAATTAAAGTTTATTGATTGTTAGTTAAAAATGGAGCCGCATTTTGGCAAGATTGTACTGTAGGCTTCGCTTTGATAAATAATGTTTGAGAAAGTCGATTGTTGGAGTTGTTATATTTTTATATATTGGTGGATAATTTCAAATATAGTCCTGTTCAGTTGGGAGGACATTAACTTAATGGAGCCATATTGTTATTGTTTAAACTATTTTAGAGCTGCAAAAAAAGACAATTAGATAATTATTTTGTATTTATAAGATTGTATACCTGATTAGTTATTAATGCCTATGATCTTTGATTTACCTGTAAATTACAATTATTACATGGCTAAGGATATCGAGCAATGATTGTTCTGAAGGTCAATTTAAAATATATTATACTATGTGTTTTGAGCCACCATTTATGGGTAAGAGTAGATATCTTGCAAGTATCAAATGTTGATTATCTGTAGTTTTGACTACTGTGAGACAGTCATAACAACTTATCACGTAAGAACTTACCTTTCAGTACTTATCTCATATTGTATTGTGCCTTTTTTTACTTTAATTACTTTCTATGGTTCATAAAACCAATGAATGACAATTAAAGCATGTCAATTTCAAATTTATTTTCACCACCTAACGCTTTGAGCTGTCAAACTCGTCTCATTGATTTGTATATGTTTGTTACTTGACTAAACTAACTAGCTTGTTACCATCCCTGTTGGGTCCCTCATGGGAATTTAGGTCCACCACGTATTCCTGCACCTTTTTGGATTAAGGGAAACCTTCTTGAACATTTTCAGATTTCTATATATAATGGTATTCGAGAGTATTTCTACTTTGTTTTTCTTTAATTAACTCCCATTTTCGATTTCCCCAGGTTTTAGTGGTTCCTCAGGAATTTTCTTTCACCAAATATTCCTGCATTCTTTAGGGTTAAGAGATACCTTCCTGCTTAGATATTTTTTCATGGTTTGTTTTTTATAAGCTTCCATTTGAACTTCTGTTGAGTGTCACCAATTATTTATCTAACCTTATGGATTAGGGGCTACCTGCCTGGAAATTATCAGCTCTTCTAGGCCTTGAGACTATCTTGCCTTGATGTCATGTAAAACCGCTGAGTTTGTAGGCCACCTTGGGTAATTTTGTTCACCAAGTATTGGGTTTGACGCTATTTGCATGCAAAATGTCAACTTCCTAAGTCTTATGGGTTTCAAGAACTTTATTTTAATTTTTTTATTTTTTGACCAGAGAAATTGACAAATATTGGATTGGAGATTCTGTATGGAGGGATAAATAGGTTCCAAGGCCCATGCAAAACTTTCCTAAATTGATAAATAATCCCCTTCCTATTAGGAATTATTATATTCAGCAGGCTGGTGATGCCTTTAGCCATGTCTGTATTACATATCCAGAAAAGCTCTCTGCAAATGTTTACTTATAAAAAAAAGTTGATTAAGATTTAAGCTAATAACAGAAAAATAATATTTTTGATGGTGTAAATTATTTAAAAATCCCTTGATCATGAATATTGTCTCTATTTTTTATAAACATAACAAATCAGGCTACTTATATTGGAACCCCTCTTCAAAAACCTTATTACCGAACCGCTCTAGTAGCTTAATGGTCCACGCATCACTTTGGCAATAAAATGTATTGTCATTAGTGAAGAGATCTGGGTTAAAATACCAGTTGGGTATACTGAAGTGTTTTTTTAATGTTTCAACTTTTCTTCCATAGATATTAAACATTCTTTTTTCTAACACCTCAGCGTAATTTTTAAATACTTACACAACACTAATGAGTAATTAGACACAATAGCGAAAGAAAAGAGAAACTACCTTTCCTTAAGCTAAATCATTGTTACCTTTTATAAAAACGTAAATATTACAAATAATAGCAAAAAATAACCATTACGTATCGTAGCCGAGTGAATTCAAATGATAAATCTAACGGACGTGTTAAAATTACAGAAATCTAAACAAAACTGGTCCTGTCTATATATCTGATGTTGCTTGTTTTGGAATGGGAAACGGGTGCTAGCTACAGTTATAAAAGCTCACACGATCGATAGAGCTAGATAGTTTTAATTAAATTATCTTAGTCCAGCTCACAACCATACGCTACTTTTGTGAGATTCTAATCTATATATGGTTAGGACCGAGGAAAATGGAATCATAATTCAACACCTTTGGAAGTAGTTTTTGTAATTCAAGTCACGTTGTGTTTTGTATTTTTGTGTATTTACGAACCTTTATTCATTTCTCTTCTATCTCAATAACTACAACCTCTCTTTTAACTCCTCTTTCTCTGTTTCTTAAATTACTCATCTCCTTCTCTCTCTGCCTAGCTATATTCTACGCCCTTCCACGCACCCCTACTACCTAATGGCACGTGTCATTCAACGTGACTTGTAAGTTTCCATCAATTCACGTTACCAATTAAACGCTAACCAACAGTTTACGTTTGAAGAGTTAATTCAGCGTTAACATGGTCAGCTCTTACCCGGAAACTTGAGGTTTACAAGTTTATATACCTAGCTTATGAAAAGCTATATTTGTTCAATCCATGATCAAACATCCTTTATTTAGATGAATGCTGATCTACAGTACGTACAGTACTTTTCCAAAATAAATGGTTAATTTACAGAAAATAGGGTTTAACTTTGATCAAGTTGTAGTACTTTAAGTAAGACATCATTAAGATGTATTGAATTAACTAATCTAACTTTCATATTCTGAAAACTGAAAAATGACACCTGGACACGGGAATCGAACCCGGGACCTTCGGCTTAGTACGCCAATGCTCTTACCACTGAGCTATTCAGGATTCGTCCCGTGCTCATGGTCATTCTTCACTAATAGTTTAAGGCAGAGTCTAAGATGGACGTGGAATATGATATCTATGAGGGACTATCCCCACTAAAATGCATTAACAATAGTTTCGGCTATTTGTTTCATTAATCTAACTTTGATGAGTGACGTATTAACATAATATATTTTTACAAATCTTAATTGTTTTTCAGATTATTCTTTATGATTGTGAAACTTGTTCTTTTACTTTACGCGATGAGAATTAATCTTGAGGGTTCAAAAACCAGGTACATAAGAAAATATATACTATATTCCACATAGATTTTAATAAAGGGTAAAGTGGACAAGGGGAAGGGCAATACGGAATAAACTAGAACCACTTTACGAGTATTGACTGGCACACTTAATGGAAAGAGACCAGTTGGTAGACCTAGAAGGAAGGACAGTATTGGAACAAACCGGAAATAAATTTGGTATAATGAGGTATACTGGATATAGCTGTATCAATATCGGAAAAGGTTGTAAAGTTGGACTTGATATAACTAACGCAGGTTGTGATGAAGTGGAGTGGACTTAACTAGTGGTTACTAGATTGGTATTGGGTGTAATGAGGTGGACTGGATAGTTCTAGTTTAAGATAGGGATAGGGTATAATGAGGTGGACCTGATAGAATTAGTTTAATATATGGATAGGGTGTAATGAGTTGGACTGGATAGAACTAGTTCAATATAAGAATAGAGTGTATTGAGGTGGAACGTATAAAACTATCTCTAGTTAGGGCTAAGGTGAAATTAGTTGGACTAGATGTAACTAGCTCGAGATAGGGATAGGGTGTAACATTATAGCTATCGGTGTAATTAGGGGAACGGATAAAATTAGCTTACGATAGATATGTGTGTAATTAGGAGAGCGGATAGAATTAGATAAAGATAAGGATAGGGTTTAATAAGGTGGACTGGATAAAATTTGCTCACGTTAGATATGTGTGTAATTAGGAGAGCGGATAGAATTAGATCAAGATTAGGATAGGGTTTAATAAGGTGGACTGGATAAAATTTGATCGCGTTAGATATGTGTGTAATTAGGGGGGCGGATAGAACTAGTCCAATACAGGGATAGGGTTTAATAAGGTGGACTGCATAAAATTTGCTCACGATAGATATGTGTCTGATCAGGGGGACGAATAGAACTATCTAAAGATAGGGATGATCTCCATTCTTTGCTAAATGTGGCACCTTTCAATTTCGAATGTCAGATAATTAGTAAGTAGTTGTTTTTAACTGAGCAAATAAAAGAAAATGTAACGCTTCAAATGAAGAACTTTATGGTTTATATGAGTTATCAAACTTATTAAGAAAAAATCAAGGAACGTAGGTGGAGGAGGGGTGGTCATGAGGGCCATACAGTTAATCACAGGGGTGTACCCAATATCTTAGATGGGAAATATGAAGATAGAATACTATGAAGTCCATGGGTTGGTAGAGTTAAAATAGACTTAAAGGAGTTTGGATGTCAGGTTAGGGATTGGATAAAGGTTTTTGCAGGATAGGGTTGAATGGAGGAAGAGGTAACATTCTTGAAACCATTAATTTTCTAGTTATTTAAGGCCTGAGAGTTGATTGGTTAATTTTTCTGCAAACCAGGGTATTGTTTTTTGTGATTTTAGTAGTATAATATTTATCATTAACTCCTTTTTTATTTTTGAATTTCACCATAAGTATCTGTCAAAATAATAATATATGTGGTAGAGTTAGAAGATGGTTAGATATAATGCACCTTCAAGAGCGTAAAGATGTTATATAACAATAAATTTAATAAACTGTATTCGATAAACTACCCTAGTATACACAACTTAAACCCAAGACTCCTCATTGTTGGAAAACTAGTTTATGACGAGATTTATACCTTAGGTCACATGACCAACAAAATATATATATATATATATATATTAAACAAATTTACAATTTTACCGTGTCAATTTTAACACAGTATATGGATATCTTTATTGTATTTTGTCTTGTAGTTGAAACAATATTACAGGTATTTACTATATAATTAAATGTTCATTTTTATGTGACTCCATTTTTCATACGATAGCATCCTTTTTCTATCAAAGTTCTCAATTTTCCCTCTCAAAATGTAGAACAGCATTTTGAGAGAAAAGTATTTCTTCTTCCCCTCCTCAATAAAATGGGTTTACTTTCCAATTCTCTTTGTACGTGTAAGGTCCCTAATACTACATAGGTCAGAACGTTATTATTTTAAACTCCCCACGGGTGAAAGGGTGTGTGGTCCGTAGACAGATGCTGCCTTCTGAATCATACGTGCCTGGAGAAAAGAGAGCATAGACGTGTAAGAGAACCATCTGTTGAGTCTCAAATCCCTCCTGGGAGAATTCCTGTGGCCGCTAGATAAGTAGTAGCCACACGCTCTAACACAGAGCATGTTATAACACAGATTATATTTTACTTTGAGGGGAATTGGTACAAAAGAATGGTCGACGTTGGTGGATGAGTGTTTTTGGCAATGTATATTGAGAATCTAGTTTCAATCTTGTACACTCACAATTATTATAATTTTTTAGTGACAATAGCTAAAAACTAAGCGTTTTACTTTTATTCTTCAATATAATTAAATTATTTCTTTTACACATATCTATGTATATTTTTAGCAAGACATAACCAAATTAACTTTATTTCATATTTGTAGGGAAAATGTCACTAGATAAAGAACTTTATAACTGGAATTTTTAAACCCTCTGTATAAAGGAGCCCTTACACAATCAATATATACTGTAAATATTTCAGTATGGTCAATATTATTGAATATTTGAGGAGATATATTGACGTATTGTCAATATATAAAATATTGATTAGTTGATTTGATGAAAACCAAAATATTTCCAATATTTATCATCTGATGGACATTATTGAAAGTATTTCAGTTTGTATCGAGCAGAGTTCCAGTCAAAAAGTTATTTTTAGTATTTAATTATGAAATTTACAGACATTTGGGATGATAATAACTCAACAGATATAAACATATAAAAATATAAACATATAAAACATATAAACATATAAAAACACATAAACATATAAAAATTAGTAATAGCCGAGAAACGTTAAGTTGGATTGAAAACTACAGAGAGCTGCCTGTCTTGTGGGACGTGTATTCAAAAGGGTATTCAAACAAAGAGGAAAAGAATGAGTAATTTGACAAGATACTGAACATTTATACAGCTATTAATAGAAACTCAACCAGAAAGGATATCAAGAATAAAGCAAACTCACTGAGAAAAAATTTCAGAAATAAATTAATGAAGATTGAAGCTTGTAAAAGAGCTGATTCCTGTGCCAACGAAGTGTATGAACCCAAATATTGTACATTTAAGGAATGAAGTTTTCTCAATGAATCCTCATGGAATTATGTGGCCCCGTGTATATATTCAGAAAATATGCAGCTAAGAATAATAAAACATACCAGTATTTTGTTCTTTAGTAGAACATATATTACATATTTTCATTAAAAACTACTACACCCTGAATATCTTATTTCAATTGTAAATTGATATTTAATGTTTCGACTTTCAATCGTACTATCCCTTCATTATTAATATAGTTGCAAACACGCCTCTTATTTCTTTTGCTTTGGTTGACGTATTTAAATAGTGGCCCCTTTGTGGAATAAAGTCGAAGTATACCTTTCTACTCCTCTCTCGATTCCACCTGTAGTAATGTTTTCAGTGTCCAATGTATCGTGTTTATAAAGCGTGCAACTATTCTTCAGAAGATAATTATGAAAATAGCAACAATCTATTGTAATAGTGCTCACAAGATTGATTTTTTTTTATGAAATACTCCAAATTTCGACACCATTATTCCAAATGCGTTCTCTATTACTCTTCTAGACCAAGATAGTAGTAAATAAACACATTTTTTCTGTTATCTAAATATGTATGACTGTATGGCTCCATTAAATAAGGTTTTAATGAAAATATCTCAACTCTTACGAACACAAATGGAAACTTCTCATTAATAGGTGGTATAAACGATGGATGGGAGATTTGTAATTGTTGGTTCTGAAACAATCACCAAAATGCAGTATTTTGTGTTACACCTCCATCGGAAAACCAGCCATATACTCCTGCGACAACTGAGAGAAATACATAATGTGCATTAACAGTAGCCATTAATACATCACTGAAAAATTCATTGTAATTATAGTATAAAGAGCCTCAATTTTTTTGTTTTTTAATTCAAATGTGCTTTCTGTCTCTTGCACCTAAAACATTGTAGAGGTTCCGTTTCATTGAAAAATCTTAAAATACTTCTTTCCATTCCTCTTCGGATCATGGAATCTGAAAAAATATAAAATTATATTAACACTAATTGCAATAATATTATGATCCATTTAAGATACTTTTTTTCGGGTTAGGCGAGTCGAAGACAATGACTCTCGTGAATTTGAATAAGTGGAGGTTATTGCTCAATTTATATTGGCAAATCTTCTATTTTTAAAAAAAGTCTAGCCTTTGTAAAACAATCAGACCAAAATAGAAAATAAATTTCTAAATATGGCTTGTGAATATTTAAAGTAAGGTGATGGTGAAGAAAAAGCTATTAATAAGAGTTGGGCATCCAAGTTGGCAATAATGAAACTAGATCAAATAATTTGGGCATATTTTTTAACAGATTGATAACCTGGTATTACATCGACATTATTTGATTATTATTCAGTATTTTCCAACAAAAATCTCACTGGCACCTTCTACATCTACCCGCAGCAGTGGAATGAATTTAGAACCAAGTGACAGCATCCTTCAAACATACTTCTCAAGTTATACAGGCCAATAAAAAATGTTGATTCAGATGTTTCTAAAATTCTATTTAAATACATATTTACTTATAATATTATTATATTTTTTAACCTTGCCTTTATATAAAGTTTTAAAGTTGAAATGATTGCTTGACATGTTTCCATCACAATTTCACAAACAGTTTTGGAAGCTACAATAGCAAAAATCTTTAAGTATTCAAATGATCTTCCTGTCACTAAGAACGGAGGGTTAGGACAATATATCTTCAACAAAAATAGCCTTTCTCATAACTGTATCTTGTTTCACATAAGCAGGTACTACTAGACTTAACAGTTATTCATAACAAGAGCTCGTCATGCTCAAATAGTTTTGAAATTCTTTTGGAATGGATAGACAAACTTCATTTAACAAATCTAAGTGAGTAAACGTGCTTCTCCTTGAAAATCACATCCTAGATTATACTTTTTTGTTTTGTTTACTTACTACTGACAATGCTAGAATAATAGCTACACAAGCTTTCTTAAGATTATACAAAGTGTAATGCCTACCCAAAAATGAAAATATTGTCAATAAATATTGAACGTATGAGACAATTTAATTTTGTCAATATCTATTGACAACATTGAAAATGTTGTATTGATGATATATATTGGTCGTCGGAAGGCTTCTCTAAGCCAGTACTTAACCCATTGTGGACGCTGAGAAATATACTAGCACAAAATATGGCAGTAAACTCAAATCTATACTCCTCTTTCTTAAAAAAATAGTCTTAACTGACAATTTTGAAAAGCTACCAGGTTTATAATGAGCTTTAAAAGTCACTATGCACTTAGTATACGGTACGAGGCAGTGCGGTTGGTTATCATTATCAAATTTGCCGTTGAATTGTGCTGTTGTTATGTGACATATGACTGTGTTTAACGCATGGTGCTGGTCAGGGTTTATTTCGGTTTGTACTCACTATGGTTCATTCAAATGAGGAACGTGTTTGTCTTGTTTAACACTTCTATTGAGAAGGAAATAGATACATAAATTTAGTTCAGGACCAATTTGATGAAACCTTCCCAGAAACACCTAGACTTATTGAGAAAGTTTATGAAATATGCTCAGTTTTAGAAGTTGAACGAAGGGGTAGACCATCTAAACTGAAAAATGAGAATTTTTTCTTGACATTTCTGATTCTATGTTAAGGAGTTTATTAATTCAAATACGAAAGTTTGCACAAAAAGAAGATATTGGGCTTGCAACACCGCATAAAGTGGTCCGAGAAAAATTGAAATCTTTCGCAGATGGAATGAATGACAGCGCTCCAAAAATCGAAGCCACCCTGCTATTAAAAGTTACTACATCACTGTGACTGGCTTACAATTATACTCAAATTAAAACTGTTGATATTCTTGAAGTCACCATATTCGTCGATGGGGCTTGGTTCGACCTCTCAGGTTATGTTAACACACAAAATACATGAAGACGTTAGTCTAAGTACACATCAACTTTCCGAAAGCACGTCACTGCATGTAATATTACTAAAAACCGGATGATCTGCAAACACATATATTGAGCACAGTCTCTTTTGTCACTCAAAGCTTGTTTTATTAAAATTGTATATTTATTTTAAGCATTTTTACATAATTGGAATCCATAATAGTTATTATAATCGTTTGTTTCATTTTTTGTGATAACGGCATCTGTAGTTCACTTGAATAGAATTGAGAATAATATCTCCTAAAAGTTGGTTTTAATTTCACTAACAAAGTTGATGCAATTAACGAATTAAAAACACTGTATGACGTCATACGAAATGTATTTGTAAGCATGTGTTTATCAAATAAATACATTTTTATTTAAAAACTAATATTATATATGGATTTCTCTCTAAACAATAAGAAAGCTTCAATTTATGTTATAGATAGCATGAAGTATCCGGATTTTCCCGGGAGAAATAGATAAGGCTAAAAGTAGTAAATGTTTAAAAAGCAAAAAAGGAAAACAAATAATCTTGAGAAAAAAAAATAAAAAGGGTAAGGAGCTTAAGAAGGGAAAGAAATAATATTTTTATTTTAGAATAAATAGCGTAAAAGGGTGATAAATGAGCAAAAGTTGCAAAAAGGATTCACAATAAATATAATCAACTACTTAGCATTTTATACAACATTAAAGTTTTCTATTTTAGCAAGATTAGATTTTATAAACTTTTGTATATTTTTTTATTTTATCATTTTATCCCTTTTCATAATTTTTGCTCCTTTTTACACCTACTACCTTTTTTACTCTTTTTAACCTCTTAACCCACTTTGTCAATTTCCCATTTATTCCCTTTTGGGACTCTTTACACTTTTTATCCCTTTTATTCCTTTTACAATTGTTACTCTTCTAATCCTTTTGCCCTTGACTGTTTCACCATTTTAATCCATTTTACACTATTACTTTCTCACTTCCTTACAGGTAGAGAAAATAATATGACGATCAAAAAAATCAAAATCGAGATTTTCGATATTTCAAAGTTTCATAGCCCCCAAATTTGAAAAAGGCTTTTCTGAATTTTCTTCTGTTTGTCTGTCTGTATCTACCTTGAAGTAGAGCCTAAACTATTTTACTGATCCGGCTAAAACATTGTATTTAAGATTTCCATAGGGTTGCCCCTGAGGATTTGGATTAGATTTCCTTTATAAGCATTGATCAATGCTAAAAATAAAATGGCTACTCTAAAATGTTTGAAAAAATGACTTTATGGGTGTCAGTCTGATACATAAAGTATCTTTTTTTACTATATTTCAGTAACTCTTGCAAATATTTGGGTAGATTTAAAATAAAAATATTTTATTTGAAACATATTTTTATAAAATCATTAATTTGCAAGCTATACGCAAATATATAATATATTTTTTAACTTTTAGGACATTCAAGGAAAATTATGACGACAGTAAAAAAAATCTAGCCCACCCCCCGAAATCTAAAAGGTGGTTTTTTGCAATGTCATCTGTTTGTGTCCTAAAATTAAAAATAGTTTAATAAAGGGCGAAAAGAGAAAAAATCTATTTTCTCAAAATAGACTCTTGCAATTAAAATTAGACTGTCTTTTAAGGTGTGAAAGCTAAAATATATGATTTTATTGTGACACCTGGTGGACAGGTTCACTGCGAGTCGAGTTCAATTCGAGTATAAATGTAGCCATCGATAAATATTGGGGTCCGAATAATATTCCACAATATTTTTGATGAAACTATTTTATTTTATATTTATGTAACTAAGGGACCTGGTGGTATATGGTTAAGGTTTAAGACCTCTGTGTCTTGGGCCCAGGTTTATAATCTTGGTTCTGGCACAGATTTATCTTCCTTCACCTCTGGCAAAATTGTGTGCTTTCACGCTTTTGAACGTGTGGAATACCAGGCCTCCACCGTGGTTCTGAACCCATGTTAGAATTTAGTTATCCTTTGCTTTCCATCACCATCATTCTCACGTATCATACTTTCATCTGGGGATGATGGAATTCGGCTTAATGGTGTCTCCTCAGAAATGAATTCCTCCATACGCTAGGAGAGCAAAGTTAAGATAAGGTCGAATGGTCAGATATAGAGCATTAGGTCAACCCGATATTTATGATCCATGAATAAACAATGAATATAAATATTTAAGACCCATAGTTTATTTGTAAATGAATTTTAATTAAATTTAAATTATTAATTTATTTTGTGTGTTTTTAAATCAGTGAATATTTAGGGACTCTTTTAAAATAATATCTAATAATTGAAACAAATTAATATAACTTGAAAATGCAAATAAATAATCCATTATACTGTGTGTGCTTACTTTAAAAAAATCGAATAAAATAATTAAATCTAATTGAGTTCTGACAACTAAAAACACTCGAAACATGCTCAAATGTTCGAGTTTATACACACTTCCGTAAATAAAAGTAAATTTTAGGTAAGAAGATTAGTAGACTCCTGTATACGTCTATGATAAAGGAAGATTTTAGAAAGTCACGTTTCTTGAAACAGCACTGAGCACCTTCGACACTAGCGCTCTCGGCACACTTAGAAACACCGCAAGACGTGCCATCCTATGTCCTGTGGGAGGCTAGAGCTAATGCCAGGGTCTATTTTCTTACAGAGATGCTCCAGGACACATTTCTATTTGACTCTCAATTAATTATGAAAACATACATGATTTAAAATAATTTACAAGGCAATTATAATGAGGACACGGGTTATTTAAAATAAGGATTTCAACAAATTAGGTCAATTTTTATTTCTTTGCCTATATTTAAAATTAATAACATTGTGGTGTGGAGTAACATTGATTCTCTAGGAATGAGATATTTCCTTTTTTTTTTCTTCGTTGCCCTGCTAATATTCTGGAATATAGGCCCATACATATTTTACTAAATTAACAGAGTGTGTTTTAATTAGGTAAAGTTTAGTTTTAATATATGCGCGCTTTCGTAGAGGAAAATATTTAGTTTAAATCGTCATTTCACATCCAACAAGGATTCTAAACCAATCTTTCCCATTACTGGCAAACCAGAATAGATCAGCTTGAAGTCTAGTTTTTGTCCCCATCAGAACGAGTTATGTTTCTTACTAGAATTCATCCAACTAGGTTTGTGCTCATACTGTTGTAAGTCTTGTTGAACTTTCGATATATTCAAATGTATATTATATTAACCCAAACCCACTTTTCAGGTAGCATAGCGACTTTGTACACTCATGTCAACTTCAATACACCAGGTCGAGTAGATTGTGATTATTTTTGAGCAGAAATCATTCTCAATGTTGTTATATACATAAATATAAATCCTTATCAGTAGCTATTTTTATGACGGTATGACAAGTATTACAATCATTTTTAAATTCGAGAAAATAATACGAATATTTGGTAGTTCACTGTAGAAGGAAATATATATTTTTAGATAAATATTGACTGAGAACTTCTGAAATATTATTTAATACTTTTTATTGAGTACCACTTCTTAATGGCTGACGGACTATCCGTATATTTTAATGTTGGGGTAGAGATGAATTTTTATTATTTAGAGTAAATGTACTTGCATTTCCGTGGAGCCAGAGATTAACAATATACACGTAAAATTACCCTAGGTACTGTATGTAGTCATACATTTGACTGGAATTCAAACCTTCGTTCCCCTTTCATCAACAAACTAGTAAATAGCGAGAATAATGTTTAGTTCAAAGGTCATCCACCTTATTGGGTAAGATCAACCTATACTGCAGTGGCGTATCAAGGGGGGGAGCGGGGGGCCAGCCCCCCCCAATTTTAAAATGGAAACTCAGCGAGTAGCTGTTTTTTTAATTAGCACCGCGTCTTACAGTGCAACAGCACAGGTGAATACCGGCTAACATCTTTAACTTTAATGACTGTACATAGAAACATAAAAGTGAATATCACAAAAATTATCAATCATTACAATCAAAGCAATAGAAGATTATCTTTAAGTTAAGGGTTTTTGACTTATGGGCTTGTTCTAATAGTTTTAACTCACCTTATTTAGTTTATTTTTTTGACACTATGGTTTCCCAAGATTTTTAATGCCAGTGTTGATAATATAACCAATATTTAAACACTATTTCTTTCATTTGTATTAGTTTTATTTAAAATCACTAATATGCTAAATACTATTTAACTATTTATAGTTATAAAGTTAAAGAATAGCTGTAAAAATCGTAAATTGTTACCATGTGTTAAGAATTATTAATATTATTAATTATTATTATAAATTGTATTAGCCCCCATATTTTATTTTATCCTTATACAGTTATACAACCTAATGTAATGACCAAACTAAATGCCTAGTATTCCTCTTACGAGCTACATATCTGGTTAGTGGTTTATAATTAATATGTCTAAAACTATGATTATTGCTGATAATTGAGAAATACAGTTTCTTTACATATTTTCAAAAATTGGCTTTCAGATATTGAGGCCCCCCCCCAAACTTGAATCCTGTATACGCCACTGACCTATAGGCTTATAGAGGGTGCCGTATTCACCCATCTCTAGACTACATTTGCTATCTTTTTTACCCGTACATCTTTTCCTTAAACGTCATCTCTCCACCCTTCTAGAAAAAATATTGAACAAATAAAATGTATATCTTCATATTAAACTGATACATTTTATTATAACATTATCGATTAAGACATATCAAGATTAATTCGGTTTCTCAAAGAATATTTGAAAAGTACTTGATATATTTACGATTTAAGAAGGCTTAAAGATAGACTTTTAATAACAATGTATTTTTCCTAAGCGATTGAAATATCTACGCGATCAACCGGTTGGTTGCGATTGACTTACTTGTGGTCAAGCCCTTCCTTAGACCATTTAGACCATGTGTTCACTATAGTGGATTTTGAGAGATGTTAAATTGCCTTTAAAAGCAAAATTCAAGGAAAATGTCTACCTAGTTTGATATTGATTATAGTAAAGAAAGTACTTAAAATTCAAATCCCTTAAATTATCTTCAACTTCCTCAAAATTTCCGTTTCGATCATGTTATAAATGACTTCGAGCTAATATATATATATATATATATATATATGTCCATTGTTATAAACATCTACTTTAAACTCAGGACTGTGACACTTCACTTGAAACGTCATTGAAGATGAGCTCATTTAATATTTTTATGAATTTGATTAATACAAAAAACATATTTATATTAAATATATAAAACACATTATATATAAATGAGAGTATAAATTTTGAATCATTATATAGAGATATGTCGATATATTTCCCCTTTCAGATTAGTAACATATTTTGAAATAACAAACCACATCTTAAATAATGTGGGATTCCTGGACGCTCTTTGATTTCTCAGTTGCTTGTGGGTCAGTTGTTGAATTAATTATCCCTACATTGCTCTGTGTGTAAATGCATCTTAAGAAAGTGAGTTAATAATTTTAAACACATATGTTAAATTATTGTTAATGCACTGTGATTAAACTCCCTATTTTAATTAATTATATTAGCTCAACTATATAATCATACCATGAGTACGCTGAGTATGGTAGCAAGCTTACATTCCGTAGTGGTATAGCTTATAAGTTAGCTCCATAGTATAACCCGTCAGGGTTATATTGCTACCTTTCATGGTAAACTGAGTGTATGTACAATTCTAATATATATTCCAATTGTATAAACCATTTTATAATCTCATTCCGTCAAGCAACGGTGAAATCTTCTACGAGGAAAAGTGTTCTAATTGTTTATGGTGACAATCGCTCTATAGATTAGACTGTCTCTGCTCTGATGGAGTGATGTTGGTTCAAATTATGGTCGGATGTACTGTGGCTGCTTATACTTAATTGATTTTATAATTTCCCTCCACAAAAATACGGGTACACGTCCTCTTTGCTCTAACATTACCCCCCTATTCGTATTTATAACTATATTAATAGTCCGAATGGGTGTAAGACAGGGTGCTCAGATAAATATGGAAGGAAGAAAATGGTTAAACATAGTCATCCCTGAAGTTCGGGGATGTGAAAGACAAACTATGGAGTAAACTATCCCAGTATGGCATGGAGGCAGGCCCACATTAACACTTTGAGGGCCCTGTAATAAATATTTTATTATTTCACCTCAGAAATGATTGACAATAGAAATAAATGTTAATTTCTTGCCAAAGTACCATTTGTAGATATGTAGTATTTCCAGTTTGTAAAAAGCAAAGGTTGCGTTAATTTACAAGCATGGACTCTTGGACTTAGCTTAATACCAGGCTACCAGCGCTCCTATATCGGGACAATAAATGAATATACAGTGATTCTATTAGGGCCCTTCGAGTTAATTTTGGGATAAATTTTACTAAAAAACAAAAAAATAATGAATTATTGAAATATAATGTCCCATAATAAAATATGCCAAATCAAAGTTACTCATTTTCGGGGCGGGCGAGGTCCTCTAGCCTCGGGGGCCCTTGTGCATGGCACACTTTACACATGCTTTAATATAGGCTTACGTGGAGGGAGATTAACTTAGGAAAATATATTTAATACACATGGCTGAGATTAGAGCCTTGGAATCCTCGTGATCGAGAACAAGACCAGACGAGCTTGACGTTGATTCTGAGTGCTCTGTTTTTTGTATAAATATGTTTATTTTCTATTATTGGACTAAATAGTGGTTGGAACTGTCTACTTCTTTGGCCACAAAGTCTGCGTCATCACTCTTGCAATAGACTGGACTGCCGATTAGAGGGAGGTTGGAGCACAAATCCCAGTCATGTATACTATTGGTAATTTTTCCTAAACAGTTATCCACTTTTCTTCCGCTCAAATGCAGGTAATATTGATCTAATTGTAGCTTCACTAACACATTCGAATGATTAGTACCTATGAAACCAGCCCAAATGGATGCAGTTACAAAATAAAAAAAATATCATGAAAATATTATCTTTCCTCGTCCCCTTTTGTTGAATATGTTATGGTTGAATTAATTGTTTCTTTAAAATACAGAAGTAGTACCTGCGTCTCATTTGGTTAATTGATTAAAGACGTTTAACAAACTTAAGAAGCAGAGGTGGATCTCAGGTGTGTTTGCAAGCTGAAAGAAGTAACTGCGCTATTTTACACAATGACAGGCATCTCACACACAACTAACCTATTGTTGAGAGTGCTTCCAAGACTTGGCTGATCAAAAGTCCCAATATTCCCAGTTCACTCTTTGTAAAGATAGTCAAGTAAAGTTCAAAAGCGTCGGAAGTCATGTAGCTCTTAATGTTTGTAACGGAACAATGGTGGCCTCATCTCCTACTGGTATAAAGGGGAAATGGTTCGTGGAGTTGGAGGAAAAGAGGCTTCTTTCATTTCATTCTCAGAATTATAGTCGCGGATAATAGAACGTTTTGTTGGAAACGTCAAGTAATAGAAGTGAAATAGTAAGACGCCAGTTTTACTTGCCTTAATTCTCGGTACTTAAACTAATGTCATGGAATATCTGTGTTTGACATTATTACAAGTGATAAATAATTATGTTATTTTATGTTTGAGCCCAATTAATGGTTTTAAATCATATTAAAAAAATTTAAAAAATTGCATTTTAACTGAGACTTTTTAAAACATTTTATTTTTATAACTTTTTATCCAAAATGTATTATTGGACGGATTACAATAAAATTATAAATTAGTGATAGGTTCAACATAAAGTGAAACTAGTTTTTACTTCTTACTTTCTAAGGACCCCTAAAAGAGAGGAAGTATTATATTTGTTAAAAAAAAGATTAATAGATAGATGTAGTGTCATGCATGACCAATAGAATGCGTTCGAAGCTCCAAGGAGATCTATTTTTTTAAACTACCTTTTACCCATAGCTTCGCTCCTAATAAGAAACACCTCAACATATTTGGTGGTGACCTGGCGGCCTAGGGGTAAGGTGTCAGACTTCTGTACTGGTAGCCCGGGTTTCAATCCCCAGTACTGGCACAGATTTATATGATTGTCAAACCATTCCTTCATATCTGACAATACGTGTATTAATAACAACTTTTGAATGTGTGAAATGCAAGGCCTCCACCGTGGTTTGTATCCCACGTTAAACTGTAGGTGATCCACTTCATCTCACAATCACCCTACCATTACACATTCGCGTAAGTGCGTGTAACCTTAGTGGGTAATAAGACGCAAAGTTAATAATAATAATATATTTGACAACTTTATATGTTAAACAACCAAATGTATAAAGAATTTTATGTATTTACGTACGAAGATTCAAGCGGAAACACTGATTCTCCCACATCCCCTCCCTCTTTCAAACCTAAGTTCCTCAAATCATGTGCCATCTCATTTCCCTTTAATACCAGCTGTAATGAATGCTCACTCTTTGTCCGAATTTTCGTAACCTATTCATACGCCGATGATCTAGATTGATGGTATATTGTTTACCATCGATATCTGGACAATTAGGGGTAGGCTACAACCGAAGAAGTTGTGTCTTCATCCAAAGAATACTTTTTGAATTTTTTGGAAACAAACAAATTATAAAGCGACAAAAATTTTACGAAAGATTTAATTGGTGTTCTTATCATTTATACTGCTCAGAGAGAAAGGAAAATATCACTAAAAGTTAAACGTGCAGGAAAACCCAACTGGTGTACCCGTTCTTAACACGGGGAATCTATAAAGTAACGTTGTTATTTTATAATATATCAAACTACTCACAGAGAAAAATATACAAATCTTAAATTATGGTTGAATATAAATCCATTATTGGTTTTAATAGTTCTAAAAAACGTGAAAATAAACTGATTATTATATAATGTCATAAAAGATATATAATCTAAACTTGTTTGAAAGCTGACATTTATTTTGAATACTAAGTTATAACTTCTCTACACAATATTTTGAACTCTTGACAGTTGGTGCTAATAAAAAAATATTAGTGTGACAAAGCATGAATGATGTTAAAACAGATTAAAGTTACATAGTAACAAATAACAGTTTGGCAAAGGAATTATTCAATTTCAAGGTTTCTGGAATAATTTAATCCACTATTTTAAATCCGACATATTACATTTTCATGTTTTGGAATTTTTTTTAGAGAATTATTCCTAATTTTAGATTTATAGGGTGGTTAGAAGTCCTCGAATGACTCATGCGGTCAAATATATCTCAAAAGTATCTCAACTTAGGATGTAATACATTAAGCTGTACTTGTTATATAATTTATTATATTTCAATAGCAGGCTAAATTAGCATGCTAAACCTGCTTGCCAGAATCAGTTCATAAGGCCTATTATACATTAGCGGTTAAAACACTGGCAACCGCGCCTTTGAATGAAACCCTTGTTATCAAGATAGAATATAAGTTTTCTTCTAGACCAGCGTTTTGACCGTTACCTTTGGAAGCATTTAAACCTCCTAGCGGTAAAAACGAGAATCAAACTACACCAGGCGTCAATAGGCAGTTGTGTCAATGTCACAACAAGTCTTTCAGCAGGAATAATAAATACTCTTCCTCAATATTATATCACGTTTTGCAATATTTTCATTAACTAAACCAATTCGTTCATCAAATGAAACCACAAACATTCTATAGTACAAAAAAGAACATAGGTGGGTACATTCTGTGATTCACAAACATAATATTAAACTGTCCTGGACCCCTAATTTTGAAACTTGTGAAAATACTCGCTTGCGAGCTAACTCGCAAATCGCAGGCTGTACTGAAACAGAGCTAATTTTGAAAGGTTTCTACTGTCGTGCAAGTCAGTGTAGTGTTGTTTCGCTTGCGACTGAGTTTTCAATCCGACAACACTGTAAAACCATGACGTGCCAAAGGATTGAGGCAATGAGATGCCACAACACACCACTATACAAGATACGTAACTGAAATTAAACACTATTATTGTATTGAGTGCATCATATACAACGATTTGTTTAGTTTCATTGGGAAACTATCTTCAAGTCGTATACGTCTAAGCTTGTTGTCTCAAAATTTTCTCAAAGTTATATCACTATAAATAAAACCGTTTTCTCGGTAACTATCAACTTTAGCACACATAGTAGCGTGCTTGACCCAATCTCAGGTTTCCACGAGTTCAATTCTACCCAATGTAAAATATTTTAATTTTTTGTCTGAATTTAAATCACGTTTTTGTAATTAGAATTTAGTAATATATTATTTTATTTTCGCAACTATTTTTAAAACATAAATATACCCTATACATATCTACTATGAATAATAATTATCTTACTTAGCCTTATTTTAAAATGTGTGCAAATTTATGTCATAAGCCCCATTAATATAATTTTTAAATAATTACCTACATACAAAATTTCAAAATTATTGTAGGCCCAGCGTTTTTAATTTAATACCTTTTTATATTATTTTTAAGGACTATTATGTTAGTCTACGTAGGCTAAAATACCTTGTTTACTTCTATAAAATATATTTAAAACATATTTAATGCTTACTAACACGATCATTTAAAATTAAAGTTTAAAGTCTAATAAATAATAAATAAATAAACTAGTGTTGCGAGGATTTGAACACGTAAACTTTAGATCATGAGACGCTCACTTTACCGACCCAATAAAATTGACGGCTGAGAAATGTTAAAAAGATTAGTTTATATAATTATGTTTTCACCCAAACAAATATTTTATTGAAGGATTGCATAAAGTGTACAAAGCAATCATATTCTTTTCTTCTGTAAACCTATTTTATACAGTGGTAGGTTTATTTCAACAAAATCACTCTCAGAAGCTGTACCCGAAGAGGGGGATGGCATCCATTTTGTTATTTTACTGCCTATTCGATAGACAAGGCCTGTTTCGCACGGTGTGAGACTGGCGAGTAGAATCCGCTCGCTATTCGATCGTGTGACGTCAGTTTTCGCAGCGCAGAAGTTTCAAAATTAGGGGTTTGCGAGATTGTGTGCGAGATGAGAGGAATACGCTAGCGAATCGCTACTCGCACGTTTCAAAATTAGAGGCCTTGTTAAGAGATGGTTCAATAATGGGGGGCGAATCAACCAACGTTTCTTTTGATGAGTTTTTATTTGCAAGTTTCCTCCAACAAAATAAGTCCCGCAATACAACAGGCCTGTACAATGTCCATTTTTAAACCATTCTGCACAATTGGAAGTAACAACTGTGGCATTTAAACCGCTAATGTAGACTTAGTAAAGTTTTATGGTAGCTTTTTAACAGTTGCGTTTTGACATTCAGGGGTAGATTCAATAGTTTGGAGGCGTAAGCTAGTGACAAAACCGCCGCGTTTTAAGTGCTACCTTATAATCGGCCCAATAGTGGCCATTGCCACACTCCTCCATGCGTTGTCAGAAAAAGTCATTCTGCGAAGTAACCTGTCTTTGCTTACTTCAACTGGGGTGTGAAGATTAAGCCTGTATGGTGGGGTGCAGTGGCTGTCTGTGAGATACCTTTCGTCCCCCTCTCATAGCATCATTTCAGTTTATCCATATACTACAAAAATAATAACTCTGGTAAAGAAATATTATCTCAAGAATTATGTACAAACATCGATATAAGTTATTTTTCAAAGAGTTACAATGTTAGAATGCCATATTTCCTTAGAGAGTTTTGTTTTTAGGCACACTAAATCGAGTTCAATGGTTCATAATAAACAAAATTTTGACCTATGGGCCCCATTGGAATGTATGTGAATTAAGTAAATTATTTGAGATTGTTATAGCTGGATGTTCATTACAACTGAGGCCACTAAATTCTGGTTTAATTTAAGCATTTGATATTAAAAGATATGTACCGTGAATAGAGACTAGCCTAGCACCAACAACATCTTTATACTCACCCTATTCAACAGACAAGCTGGGGTCTCATACAATAACAATGATCATGCCACGGAATGACCTTGTTCATACACACCTCAAAAAACTATGGGAAGTCGGTGGTTTATTCGAGTGTTCTCCTGACTAAAACAATCCTTTTAAAGTGCGCATGTGCCAGGTGGCCATTCTATGTGGATACCTGTTCCCAGTGTGCCCGAAGTCACCCCCACCCCCTTGGCTGTGTGTCTTGACGGCGCTGTGCGCGGGCGCTGTGGAAGACGTAGACTATGTGATTGGATATTTGTGACGGCTCTATGATATCATTCTTTCCGTCCATGTTTCCCCCACAGAGCAAAACCAAATATAAGCGTATGCCTAGCAATGTAAGACACTCTTTGATGCCATATAGATGTGAGGCACACTTGGGCGTTATGTAGGCCCCTAGGATTATTATAACGTAAGTTATTGTAATGGAAGGAAATTAATATTAGGCCACGATCGAGTATATTTCAGGTTAGGGTTCTAATCATGGTGTAGATTTTGTAAATTATTGTAAAAGAAGGAAACTAAACTTAGGCCATGATTATTCTTTATTCAGGTCAGGGTTCTAATCGTGGTTAAAAGAAGCCTGTCTGTCCGGAGTTGTTAAGAGTCTATTTATTTATTATGTTAACTTACAAATGACTTTAATTCTTTGTTGCTTTATTTACAATCTTATGGGACATGTTAGATGTTAGTTTATTTATAATGTTAACTTAGAGATCACTTTAATTCTTCTTTGCTTTATTTACAATCTTGTGGGACATATTAGATGTTAGTTTATTTATTGTGTTTACAGTCGGAAGACTTTAGTTCTTTGCTGCTATGTTTATAATCTTGCGGGATATATTAGATGTTATTTTATTTATTGTGGTAATTGACAGGTGACTTTAATCTTTTGGCACTATGAGTACATTCCTTTGGGTGTAATTAGGTGATAGTTAGAACTATGAACAATCTGAACCTCCCAACATATATGTTGTATCTGACATTAGCAAGCAAACTGTTTGAGCGTTTTTCTTGCGTAGGCCTCTGACTTTATATTAGATGTAACTGCAAGCTATTGTTACAGAACTTCCCTTTTTTTGAGATTGTTATATTTTTACAGGGAAGTAATGTACATTTATCCCTTGTTTAGACTAGTGATATTTATTAGGGACGGTTCTCCAGTCAAACGCCGAATAAGATATCCTGTAGTATTTCTATAAATGTTAGGAGCATTGCCTTGTTAGTTATATCGGAGAATTTATATTTTCTCCAATTCTAATATAACATATTGTATATATATGTTAATATCCACTCTAATAAACTAGCCGCTGGGCCATATTAGTTACCTTCGCTTCGTTCTTGTCTGTAACCAGTCTTACTTGTGGTATTTTCCCTTAGGCTTAGCTGTAAAAATGCTGGTGATCAATAAAGGTCCCTGGTGGTTACTTGTCTTTTATATTGTAATATTGCAACTCACTAACTGCGGTGGTTGGTTGGAACATAGGGGGTACAGCTAAGGTACTGACTCCGCAGGGAGTGTGGTTGAGATAATAACAACTAGACTACGCAAGATTATCCTCTAATCCTTAGCCTACTAATTTTCTTCGTTTTGGAGATAATATATAAACATTATTCTTGATATCACCATGTGTATAAAATTAAACTCTATGTTTTCATGAAGCAATATTTTATTTTATTTGGCAAAAAAAAATATTTTGCTGTAAAATCTACGAATACACTGGCCTATTCTCGCGTCCCAATTCTCACCCATCTTAAATCAAAATGTCCTGTGAAAATGACCACTAAGTTACTATACAGAAGTAGAAATATGTATATCTGTGCAAATATTTGAAAACTAAATAATTTATCATTTAAAAATTGTAATACTATTAAAAATTTTAAAAAAATATTCTAAAATATATAAGTATTAAACCAAACGTTTCTAAGTTATTGAAAATATATTGATACAATTTTGTGAGCTTTGGATGTACATAGATATTAGATCTACTTAAGTTAGAACGCAATAATTCTCTAATTTCATATATTTAATAAGTAAGTCTCTCTAAAAGTTGATGCCATTTTTTCTACAACCTATTAGGGAAAATGTTCGTACATCAATGATCTATATTTATCATTTTAGACTCAATAATCGATACTTACCATTTTTGTTCTAAATTTAGAGATGGGGAATTTAATAAAAATGCGATGACCTAAAGATATGCAACCCCTTATAATAACTTTAGAGATTTTAAATGGAATTCAATATTTTAGTACAAAATATTGACTCTTGGTGACCCATTTTCGATCTTTTATATTTGTCCAAATATACTAATGAGGACTTAATTTCTTTAAAAAAAAATTATAAAATTTATAACCTAGTCACAAATTTTTTTACTTAATTATAATGAAACTTTTGCTTTGGATTTTTAGTGTATAATATTTCGTTTAATACTCATTAGGAATTTTTAACAAATATCTCTATTTTAAATAATCGAGCGAGAAAGTCTATTTGGAGTTTCATACCGTTTTTTTAACATTTAAACATTTTATTTACATATGAATTAAATATAGTTATTTTTATCTTTTTTCTTATATATAAATGTTTAATAATGCTTATATTTGATTTGGTAGGGAGACATATCGTCATAGGAGACTTAGCTAATATCAAATAAGTACAAGGTGATATAAAATAATAATAATAAATACAGTATAAATTTATATTAATTTTTTTCAAATGGTTAATTTATATAAATTTAAGGTAGTGTAATAATTTATTCGAAACTATTCGATATCGTAGGTTTGTGTCTAAAAACGTAGCATTAATTAATAGTGAAAACACCCGCCTCGGTGGCATAGTTGGCTAATGGGCTAGTCTTGTTGAGCTCGACTGCTGAGGATGGGGAGATCGAGGTTCGAATCTCGGTCGGGTGAACTGGGGGTGGTTTTTCCTAAATGGTTTTCCACTCTCCTTCCACGCAAATGCGGGTTAATTTCCTCTGACTCAACCTTCCCAATTCCTAATACATTAGCGTAATTAGTACTTAAAGCATATAACCCGAACTGGTAGTAAGACGTGTTGCTAAATAATAATAGTGAAAACATTTAATTAGACTATTATTTCATTGCTATTGTACATCTTGTTTGCTTTGTGATTTTTTCATGCAATTATCTGGACTCTAGACATTTATTCTATTAGGTACGGATGAGGAAGTTTTATCTCAAACGAAATATACTGTACCCTTATTTGCATGTAGCTATAGTGGAAAGCTATATAGAAAAATAAACCCTTATATTCTTCCGACTGGGATTAGAACTCAATCCATCCATCATCAGAAATTTAGTCTACTAATAGAGTGATGTCTTAGATTGGGCTACCTTCAACAAAGCTGATTTTTGTATTCATTGCTGTAAGTTTTAATCCCACGTTATACAAAATTTTCAAATGTATCACCATTATTTTATTAGTAATTCAAAACTAAATGTATCAATAGACTTAACTATAGAATTTAATTGACCTAGTGAAGTGAGGCTCCGTTTTTATTTGACCATTCAGCATTTTGTTCATTTGTCTATCCAGATTTTTTGTTTGCAATAACTATCAAATGCGTGAACCTATTAAAAAAATTTGAAAGATATTCTTTTACCCTAAGACAAATTATTATTTTCTGTAGCCTGGCCAAACGTTTTAAGTACAGAGTTTTTAGATCTGGTTATACGTTAGTGGTAGTGCAAGAAGTGTTAGGTTTAATAGATTATCTCATATGTTTTAAATTTAAATTTCAAAGCTATTGATCCAGGAATAATGGCATATATTTGATAAATTTGACATCTATCATGAAAATGCCGCTTTAAACCTCAGAACAATGGTTATTCTCAAATACTTTAAAGTCAGTGGCTTCGCGTAACACTGCTTTACTTTGATTAAATATATGTAATTAATTAATTTAATGTTTGCAAATTTTTCTCTTGGTAATAATTTAAATGTAATTCAAGCATCAGTGGGTTTGGAAAAAAAAACATGGCCATGACCATAACATGCAAGCAAGACGTGCATTATGTCCATCTAATGTTGGTTGAAAGTCAGTATTTGTATGACTTCCATCCCATTGCTCTAGCTAGTGTAGTTCTTATTTGTGACGTCAGAGAATTTGGAGGGGAGAGAAGAGGAAGAGCTGCTGATCTCAGGTAAAAATTCAAGCACATATGGGTATGGTATAAAAGGGTAAATTAATATTGTCAAGGTACTGAATTGACCCTGTGCCTACACATCTTTAAGCCCGGTACACATGACACAACATCTTGTACATAAAGTTGCATAAGAAGTTGTAACCTAAAGATGGCGTCATGTGAACACCAGAATTGTACAAGATCTGCTTTTCATAGCTTATTGCATACAATTTCAGGAAATGAAACGCGTCATATATCAACCATTTTTGTTGTACAATATTCGAATTGTATACTTGAAAACTTTGTCTGCTATACAATTACTTTAAAAAAATAGTGATTATAAGAAAAACAGCAAAATGCTTGAAAATAAACGGATAATTATTTTGAAGGAAGTTAAACCCCAAATATAAAGGTTTTCAATTGTTCTAAATAGATATTAAAAAATCTAAAAACATTTTTTTATAATATTTAGGAATGATTAAGAAATTATTTGTATTAAATAGCAATATTTTCCAAATCAATCAATCATTATTTTTCCATAAAAAGGACAAAAATGCCATGTTTGTTTTAAATATTGTATGCAATCACAAAGGTCATGTGAACAGTTACTGGTGGACATTTGTACGCAATCCATGTGACCAAGATATTTTACAATTTCTTGCACAACTTTTTGTACAATAGGTTGTGTCGTGTGTAATGGGCTTTAGAATTTGTGGAGTTTATTGTAGCAGGTGCTTTTTTTTATGTGTGTATCAGTGAAAGCTTACAAACGAACGTTTATAAGTATATATCAATAATAAGTATTAGAACAATAATGTAAATCACAGAACAGAAGGACTCCCGAAGACACAATTATCATTAAAAAACACCTCAAAATAAATTCTTGAAATATTAAGAATTTTAAAAAAATTCTGGGATCTCCCCTTTTAGGCTTGCCTATGAATCTCGGTCACTAGACGATACTGTATAAAGTATAGTTATATATAGTATTGATTAATTTTATGTCTGACTTGATCACCGAGGGAAAATATCAATTTCAATTCCAATGATAATATTTATGGGATATTTCACCTTGAAAATTAGAAAAGAAATATTAAGACTTTATTAAAAATAAGAACATGATATAAATCTTTACGTGAAGTACTGATAATTTTTTGAATGTTTGGACTACTGTATGCCAAGCTATCAAATTTAAAAACTTTTAGTGATAACTCCATTAATTTGGTAAAATCTTGGTTCTCCTTTATATCTAATCGTAAAGTTGCATTTTTGAGGCTAACAACTAAATTACAACTTAGGTTTAGTTTCATTATTTTACCTCGCGTGCGATTTTTATCAAACAAGAGTGACGTTATTGAGCTCAATTTAAATATAAACTTGAACACAGATCAACATGTTCAGTTAAATGTGTTACAATAGAATATTCCAGCTATAATATAAAAAAAATCAATAGACAATCGGTATTGAATAACAAATAATAATTAATTATTTGAGACATAAATACTCCAATTATTTAATTCCAAGAAAATAAATAAACTGCTCTGTTTTTAAAAATATAAAAGGAACTAGAGGAAAGATTTCAGACAGTAAAGTACTCTGTGTAGTTTTTTGTAGACATAAAGTGTACCAAATAGCTTCTAGATTGCTAAATTAAACATTAACCTTACTGGTAAATCTTTTTCCTTTTTCCAGATTCTTTCTGAGAGCGTGTCCCGTATTCTTTGATAATAAAAGGTGGATTGAGAGAGTACAATGTATTGTACTGTAAGTTTCATCGTCGTATGTGCAGATGTGCCCCGCAGAAGGTGAGGGAAGTGACGTAAAAGAATACACACAGAGAGAATCAGAACACATACTGCAAGTCAAGAACTAGATAAGTCACATTCGTGTAGAATTTATTTCAAATAATATAAATCAGCACTATAATTGACTAATATTAATTTTTCAACTCTTCGTGGCAGGGTTTCTCCCTCGCTATAAACTAGACTACCAATGACGAGGAAACCGGAACGTTAACTCCTGTCGGGTGTACAAAGAGTAGTTCTTACTGATTGGTTGTCCATTCTAACCATATACTCTGTACATATCCTCTGACCTCCCTAATCCATAAAATATCAGAATATTTGGTGCATATGCCTGGTGCTAAGATATAAACTTTTGATTTTATTAGTGGCTTATTATTATTATTAAGAATTTGAATAATAACTGAAAGAAATTGTACCAGATTTATCATGAGGAGAATATGAGAAAACCTATATGATAAACAATAATCAAAGTAAACGGTCAGGATCCGAACCTCCTACCTCTCCATCAACCAAAATCGAGTTTACATAAGCATTATTTCCTAGACATTGTGTGAATCGGTGTAAGTAATATTCAAAAGTTTAGTTTAGTAGCTACTTATCATGAATAAATCTGGAAAACAAAAAAAAACCTTGAAAAACCCTAACCGAATATTTTGTTTATTGATTCGAAAATAATATATAATTAGTATCGATTGTCAAAACCAAAATATAAACTTATATAAAAATATGGTTGTAATACGACAAATTACCCTTTCTTAAATTATTTGTATCTTATTACCGTGTCTTAATACTTGTTCGGGTTACATACGTATGTATTTGTTAAGTTTATGAGTTCAAGAAAAGAATGGTTGAATTTAGAGGGTAAGTTTGGCGTACTAAGATTTTTTTCCTAAATGGATTTCCTCTCTCCCTCCACGCAAGTGCGGGTAAACATCCTCTAAATTCAACCATCCTTTTCTTGAACTCATAAACTTTACAAATACATACGTANTAAGACACGGTAATAAGATACAAATAATTTAAGAAAGGGTAATTTGTCGTATTACAACCATATTTTTATATAAGTTTATATTTTGGTTTTGACAATCGATACTAATTATATATTATTTTCGAATCAATAAACAAAATATTCAGTTCGTGTTTTTCAAGTTTTTTTTTTGTTTTCCAGATTTATTCATGATAAGTACTTCTAATATATATATATTTTTTTAGAAGTATTTAACTTAGCTACTTAATAACAAAATACTGATAATTTCAAACCTTTTGAAAATTGCTTTATATAATTTCGGGAATGTTTTAAATGTTAAGTAGTAATAATCATTCATTTTCTAAAAGATAATAAATCCAGTGTTGTTTGTTGATTGATTATTTTCGAAAAAATAGAATTCTTAAATATAGTTATAAAAATTTTGTTTAAGGTTTATATTTTAACAGATTTTTTATGGTTATCAAAATTAAATGTGTGTTTTTATATGGAAAATTTACCAAGGTGTGGTAACATCAGACAATTTTTGAAAATTTTCTTCCAAACTATGATAGGCGAAATGATAAATTAGGCATAATTATTATTGTAATAATTTCCCCCCCTTTAACCGTTATTCTCTTAAATCTACTTGTGGTACATGTGTCACTGTGTGACTTCAAGATTACTGTTTTTCTGAAGGATTATCAAAGAGTGAAGCCAACTCTATTAAAACTAAACTTTTACTTAGAGACTAGTCAAAATAGCTAAAATATAACAGATTGAAACTATCAACATTTATTTGACAAATCAAATAAAAATGTACATCTACTATATTCTTTTAATTTTTCAGTAAATTATTTATAAAAACGATACCTGGGTGGATACACTTTAATATTTCAATTCTAATAATAAAATATAAAGTGTTTGTAGGCCTAATTAAATAATGTGATAACAAAATGTAAGCAGGTTGAAGGTTAAAATATTTCTCTTTTCAATATGAGTCTTTTAATTAATAGATCCAATCGAAGTTAGTTCGAATTTTGATATTTCTTAAAAAAATAGTGAAATTTCGATGTTAAACTACCACGAAGCATTCAGTTGAAAATATGTATAAAGATCGACGTTTTACCTTATATTTCAATTGCCAATGCAGTATAATTCCAAACTTATCTAGGCCTACTTTCCATTCAGTAGGTATTCTCGTAATTCTGTAGTCCTTCCTTCAAATTATTATTTGAACAAGGCCATAGAATTCTAGTCTTCCTGTAGAAATAATCTGCTGTGATTTTTTATAAGATATTTTTTTATTTTATATCTTAAATTGAGGTATTAAAATATCTGAATTTTCATTACTGGTTGAAAAATTATCGAGTCTTCTCTCTTTTCTTCTTAATAGTTTTATTTATTTATATTCCAAAACATTATAAGAATAGAGATAGCAAATAATTTTTACTTAGTCAATAAAGATTAAAGTGTTTTTATCAGCACACAATAACATATTTAAATAAAGATGAGGATATAGAATAAGTACAGAATTAAAAGAAACAGAGAATTATGGAAACATCCAGAATATATAATAATAAATAGAAAAGGAAATGATTTGTAGGTGAGAGTTTGTATATGTAGTGTTATATTTAGAATTATCTTAAGTTATGCGAGACTCAAGACTTTTCTTGGTTACCTTTCTGTAATGCCGTTTATTTTCACCACTTTTCCCTACTATAGTTTTAAAGAAAATGTATATGTATTTTCGTGGAGAAAGAGAGTGAAACAATTTTTGGGGATTCAATCTTTGAACGCCCAGGACTGGGCTTCCTAAAACTGGCACAGCATATTAATTGAGAATAAAATTCATACCCAGAGGTGAAGGTGTTAAGTGTTGCTAAGGTTCTTAAATAAAAGTTTTTAAAACTAACCCTACTAAATTAAATTAGTAAAGCTTGAATAAATAATAGTAAGTTACTAGATCTAATTGTTATGGATATTTAGAATAAGTAAGCTGTGACTATAATAAAGGAATAGTTATCAATTGTTGCTTAACAAAGGGTTGTCTTCTTTTGGTATGAGATTAAAAAACTTCACATTAACATAATTATATATTTTATAGTTATCTTGTGTGTCTTTAATTAGTCTGAATTAACTATTTTAAAGCTGTGTTTTCATAAACTGTATTATCATAAGCCATCTATCTTTCATGAATGATGTATACTAATAGAACCTAGCCTATAAAATTAATTCAACCTATTTTACCATAAAGGTAAAACTAAATTTAAACTGCACCTGAATTGTAATCAGAGTCTCATTGACTTAAGTGCAATGCTATATAGACACTGAACATAAAATAGTCCAATAACAAACCATCGTAGATAATATCTTTTTACCAAGACATTACCGCATACCTAGTGGACTTCCAGATAATAGTGATTCACCTGCTTTTCCTTAGCCAGATTAATAGCTTTAGACACAAAGAGGATACAAACTGAGGTCTCCCAGATACAATTTATTTTAAATTTACGTTCTAATTTATTTTAAATTACTCCCAAAAATTCCACTAATAAATTAAGAAAAAGTCCTGAAAACAATTAATAGATTATGAAAATACATCAATAAATTATTTTGACGAACATTAATAAAAGTAATTGGATATCGTGTGTCACCAAGACCACTCACCAAGTATCAACCCTCATGAACTCAAACCAACAAACATAACATGCAACAAACCAATAAATATGTAAAATTCAACAATAAGTCAACCCCCCCCCCTTTCCCCTTACTTCCTTTTCTTATCCTCTCCTCAAATCCCTTCTGAGCACAATGAAGTTCATCATGCGGAACGTACTGTACATTGTTTCAGTATCACGATGCATGGGCGGAGTAGAGGAGGGCTATGCGGGTTGCATAATAGTATTCTAGAAGAAGACTCGAAATCCCCTACGCTCCATATTCTCTTATTGTTATGGATGCTAACTCTCCTGCCACCTCCCCCCTACTTCCCCCCTTATCACTGTAAATATAACCGTTTTCAGTCTGTTGAATTTTTGAGCGGCAAGATCTTTAACCTTTCTTTATATAAAACTAAATTCCAAGCATTGTTTTAAAATGGTGTTTATGTTTTTAATTTTTTATATATATATTTTGCCATGTTAATACTGTACGTGGCAATAAAAATATATCTTTAATCCTTTTAGGACTTGTTTTGTTTTTGAAGTTGTATAATAAAATAAAACACAAACTCTTTTGTTATTCTTGTTTGTTCGACCGTCTTTTTTCCCCCCTTTGTGCGATTTGTTTGTGTTTTATGTGCATGTGTGTTCTTTGTAACTTTAAAACTAATATTAAGATTATGATCATACTTGGTGCACACATCAGCCTCTACAAAGACTATCCACTTTTTCTAAAATCCTTTCCTTTAAGCCACCAATCTGGTGCTTAACATGCTAAAGTTGCTATGTATGTTTGTATATTTTATATATTAAGTATGTGTACATTAAATTAAGCCCTCAACAAGTTAAATATACCATCAGTTTGGAATTAATAGTAACAAGAGAATAGACACAGTTAAACAAATATTAAAATGCAAAAATAAAATTGTCCTGAGATTATTAATTAAAAAATATGAAGTCATGATTTTATTTTTAAATAATGTTTGCTAATAAGCTATAAATTTTTACCCTCCATAATTATTTTACCAAAATTGATAAACAAAATATTATATCATATTTTTCTTGGAGCTCATAACACGTGGAATAAAATGAAAATTATCAACAGTGACTCCTAATATATAAGCTATAAGCTACTCAAATAATAAAATGGAACACCAACATAGATTATATATTTTTGACAACAGAAAGGGATAATTAAAATTTAAGGTGACCTGGTGGTTTAGGGGTAAGGTGTCAAACTTCAATGTTGGGGTTCCTAGGTTCAATCTCCAGTCATGACATAGATTTATCTGAATGTCGCGCTCTTGCTTCACTTCTAACAAGACGTGTATTAATCACAACTTGTGAATATGTAGAATGCCAGGCCTCCACCGTGGTTTGGTTCGTTAATAAGCAACCATCTAGGGATGACTAGCCTCAGTTCACCCGGCCAATAATACAACCTCTATCTCCCCGTCACTGGCAATCCTTTCTAACACGAGTGTGACGTGCTGGACCACGTGACCCCAGGTGCAGGCACGTAGGCAACTAAAAGTAATAATAAAAATTAGGAGCTAATAGCACACCTTGTATATTAAGAACCATTGAAACACTAAATAAAACCCAAGAGGGGCTCTACCAGACTGTTTGTTTCAGGGATCAAAACCCTGCCCCTCTTTCGTGTACAGTTGAATCAACCAGGGGAGGAGCCAAGGATATATTGGGAAGCTATTGATGAGAAACCTCATAGTACGACACAGTCCCTTAAGGGATCAAGTATCCTCATTTCCAATTTCCAGTAAATTCTCGTTCCAGCTGAACCCCACTCTTCTTCGTGTTAACCCCTCTTGATCCAGATTGCAGCTATGCTTTTGTTACTCGGGCGATACTTTTAATAGGCAGAGTCCACGAGGAAAATAAATAAGACAAGTTCATCCCTTTTCCCGTAACATTTCACTTAGTTTCCTTGAAATAATCATTCCCCTCCTTTTAATTCTTTGCTTGAAACGATTATTATTGATTCGGATTGCAATTTTTTTTACTTATAGTGAACTCCAAATGACTCATAAGTCATACATTGCCTACTTACAATCCACGGGGCGGCTTCATTCCAAGGTTTCTCTGAAGGGGTAGAAAAAGTTTGAAAGGTCTAATTCCTCAACAATCCACAATCCCGTTAACTGTTTCGATGGACAAGTGGTCTAATATATTGTTTTTCCAATGGGGATCCACCGTATTTATCACAGGGTCCGTGAGGCAATTTTAGAATCTTCTTTATTTATTTAACACAACATAAATAGCATCATTAGTTAAGGTTGCCAAACTTTGTTATCTAAATAAAGCACCTTTGCCCTAGGCTTAGCCAGAACATGAGACGTTTCCGTTTTTTTTAATATTTCCATACTTTTAAAATCGTACTGTTTCCAACCCAATTCAATAGCATCACGGTCTAAGGCTTCACTTTCATAGAAGACTATACTCCCAATGACGGGGAGATCCAGGTTCGAAACTTGGTTGGGTGTACTGGGGATGGTTTTCCCAAAATTATTTCTCATTCTCCCTAACAAAAATATGGCTACACGTTCTCTAAATAAAGCCTTTCTCATCCCTAAAACTAATATCGCAACTTAAGTGTATAACCTTAACGGGTATTAAGATGTGGTGCTAAAAAAAAGTTGCTTAAAATTTATAATATAAGTATAAAAATTGTAATGATGATTCCAGCATTTATTATTATTGTGCTAGGGCTCCTTTGTTCTATAAGGTTCGGAAACTCCTGGTCTAAGTCTTCAAAAACTCATATTTATTGGCTTTTGCAGTTGACGGAGAAATTGAGGTTGGAATCACTTAGGACCACTGGGGATTTTACACATTTTAATTAATGTTGTGGCCTTCCTGACACCTTTGCACGCTTTTTAGGATGCGTTTCCTAAAAAAAGATTCCTCATTCACTATTCTCAAGGATTAATATTTAGTAACCTTTAATTAATCTACTTTCGCCACCAACCCTCATTTTTACTTCCGTGTAAATAAATATCAATAAGTTTATTATTTTTGCTGAAATATTTTTTTTATCTGAACTTTCAAATGACGAAACTTTGCTCAAATCTGAAATGTCAGTTGCAAGTTAAAAATTTTGAGATAGATTTGGTCCTTAAGATAAAAACGAGTGAAAGGTGATGCATAATATTTTTAAACTTTAGGAAAAATACTGGAATGAGTACTAATCTTGTGTTCTCTAATAAGCTCGGATTAAAATACTCTTCAATACATTATTTTGTGAAAATATTCAATGCATTAAATTTTAAATCAAAAATAACGTTTTCATATTACGATGCTATTTTTTCAGCACCGCGTCTTACTATCCATTTTGGTTGTACGCATATGTACTAATTATTCTAATGTGTTAAGTATTTGGAAGCTTTTATTTAGATGAATTGTGCCTACATTTTCGTGGAGGTAGAGTTGAAAACCATCTAAGAAAACTACCCTCAGTTCACCCAGCCGGGATTGGACCCCGAATGTAGCTCGAGAGTGGTGCGTTAGACCACGTGTCCACCGAAGCAGGTTGCAATGCTATTAGAGGTGGTATTAGTCTGTTAACAATTATGTAAATATAGAAAAATAACCACCAAATTGGGATTTGAACCCTGACAATCTGGATTTACATACTGACCTCTCTACTGACTTTAATGATCAGTGATTGGTGACCTTGTGGTCTAGGGGTAAGGTGTTGGAATTCTGTGCTGGGGGTCCAGGGTTCAATCCTCGGTCCCGGCAGAGATTTATCTGATTACCAAACCCTTCCTTCATCTCTGACAAGACATCTTGTGAATGTG